>VYXC01013028.1:719-10733 GCA_013397175.1 Platysteira castanea
TTTTTTTTAGAAAAAGATGCAAAGAAAAGGTGACTTTTTAAGAGAAAGTTTTTGAGTTTTTGCTTCTCTTCTGGACTGAATTGTTATTCACTGGCACCATCTTAATTTAATGTGCATGAAATGTTCTGTCAAATTCTGGAGCTCCAGTGACAGCCAGGGGCATGACCTTGTGCTTCATTCTTAATTTCCCCACCAGCAAGCAAAATGACCTGCAAGCCAAACTAAGGGCTTGCACATGACAGAATTCTTTGGTTCAGTTGCATCTCTAACACACAATTTTTAAATTTTTTTTTTTCATGGAGGTCATTGCTCTTCAGCTTTTTCCAGAGAAAGACCACTATTAGCCAAATTAGTTTTTCCTTACAGAAGTTTAGATTTTATCTTCAAGAGTGACATTCAAGTTGGACTCGATGATTGATCCTTGTGGATCCCTTCCACCTCAGCATTTTTGTGATTCATGGGGAAGGGGGAAAATTGTTATTTAAGAAATATACTCATGCCTTTCTTTGCATTTGCTGCACTAGCTATGGCTTAAATATCCTTGTGCCTCATCTGGATCCTAGAACTGCACAGCCCTGAGGTACAGCCTAGTCACACTACAGTGGCCCCAGCAGTGCCTCAGTAACCAAATTGCACTGGTGGAGGTCACTGCCCCACTGGTTTGAATGACATATGGTCATTTTTGTTTAGTGACACTAAGAGCTATGAGGCTTTGAAGTATGGGGCAGCATTACAGTCTCTGGAAACAAAAATCTGGTAGCTGTCTTTTAAAAGTTTTTTAACTGTAACTTATAGTGCATGATTTTCCACCTGTCTTGGACTCTCAAAATTCAGTCTGTTGGAAAGAGCAAAGAGAGTTTCAACTGGGGAGGCTGTAGCCTGTTCCTTGCTCTCCCCCTGATCTGCTGGAGAGCTCTCAGAGCTCTCTGTTGGAAGCCCTATGCTGTTTTTCCTCTACTGACTGCAACTGGTAGTACTTTCCTGTCTTGTAAAAAACACTTTTTGGAAGGTTTTGCCAAGAGGTAGTGCCATGACAAGAAGAGATTATTTACTGTACAGTGACTAAATATCAGTCACTTACCAAAAACCCTCAAATCAATCCCACACTCTCCCTACATTTCTGACCAGCATTCTAAGATTACATCTCACATATATATGCATACCTGTGGTGGTTTGAATCTGTGTTGATAGACAGTTGTTTAGACCAAAAACACTTCTCAAAATTTACATATTTAAACCGTGGGGAGATGCAGGTATCTCTCTTGCTTTCGGTCTTTGGACAGGTAACTGGGAGCCCACTCGGCCCAATGGGCCGGGCTGGGCCTGCCTGTGGGGGCCGGCTGGGCCCTGCCTGTGTGAACCTGTGGGGCCGGGCCATAGCTCTGCTCCGTCCAGGGTGGCTCCTGCCTCTCAACTTGGCTAAACATCTCAGCCATTCCTGCTCCATTAGAGCAACCCTTCCCCCCCTCTCCGCGCCCCCCCCCCAGTGTGGTCTGCACAGCCTGCCGGGCTGGGCCACAGCCCTGCTCTGTCATGGCCTGGCTGAGTCAGCCCCCAGCGTGGCAGCACCGGGACAAGCCGACCAGGAGAAAACCACCCCAGAGCCGCAAGCAGCCTTGGCCGAAACCGTCCCCCCAACTGAGGCCGGGAGCATGCAGCCGCCACGGCGTCCCATTCCAACACGTCTTCTCTGGCCGCCCGGCAGAGATCATGTGACCACCAGCGAAAGAGAAGTTTCAGTTTGCAAGGCCCCAGCACGGGTAAAGATTAACCCCTTCAGCGCTGTAAGTTCCTCAGAAGAGATGCAACCTGCAGATATCAATCCTCTACCAGGTCAGAGAGAAAGGAAAAGGCAAAGGCACATGAATAGACACCACGATAGTGACACCAAAGTCAGTGAAGAAGAAAGAGATGAAGCCCAGAGAAAGGAGATAGAGGAGATGCTTCAAAACCTAGAAGCTGAAATTCTTTTGTAAAGCTATGGTGATGGACTATGANATAGCATGGGCAAAGGAGACTCCTCTCCCAAAGTGAACTGATGAAAGACTATTATAGAGGTGGTAAACTGACTGAAATAATCCCAAATTTGTGTCTTTATGTTGTAAGTGGGAGGAGGGAGGCGTATGGGGGGAAGAGAAGTGTTCTGAAGGTTTATTCTGACCCTTACTACTCCTTTATTCTTTTAGTTCTGTTAATAAACTTATTTATATTCTTTAAAGTTTAGAGCCTGCTTTGCATTCCTCCTAATTCTTATCTCACAGAAGGTAAAAAATGTGAACAAACCCATTACACTAAATTGGTGTTTCCACTCGGTTTCGAACTGAACCCGCTACAACACCTCATTTTACTGATGCCCTCATTGCAAAAGTCTCCCCTTGAAAGTTGAACAGAGGCTGTCACAGGGACAAAAGGAAATACACAGCAATTTGCTATATGCAGCAGAACTATTGGGAAATATCCTGTTCACCTTTTAAGTTCCCTGGGTACCTGGAGTTAATATTATTACTATTGCCAAGATATTTTCCTGGCCATGAAGCTCACTGCCTACCTTGTACCTAATCTACCTGGATCCAGAAACCAGGCACCCACCTGAGCCCACTAAAAACACTTGTCTAAGAGAGGAGCCTAGAAGACACCTTCTGTATTCCCTTGTGGGATCAGTGGCACTAAAATACAGCTAGAGATATTAGTGGTGCTGCCCTGGGCATCTCTGATGTCTTAGCCTTGTGGCTTGTAACCTTTTTTGCCTTAACCCCAAAAAAGCATTTTCCCAGCTGTCTTCTCCCCATATAAGTAATCACAAGCCATGCTCAAGAGACCTCTTAACCTTTCTCTACAGAGAACAGCCAGGGTAGCTCAGCTATCTCTCTATAAGGCTTGTTTACAGGACCCTTCTTTGTATTTGTGTCCAGCAGGACCCCATCGCTCCCACAGGTCTGACCTGATTGGTCAAAGTGGTAGGTGAGCTGTAGTGTTCTATGCAGTGGCATTTTTAGCCAGAAATGTGTTCCTCATTTTCTGACTGCACGGAGCTATTCAAGGCATACAATCAGTCTGGGACCAGGATTTTCTACTGAGGAACTAAGGCAAGCCAAGGCAGCTCACTACATCCAAAGCAGTTTTTTTAAAAAAAGCCTTGAATGGATGCTGGACAAAATAAACTTACTGAGATGTCTAGGTTTAAAAGACAGGTGTCTACCAAAGGAAGGCAGGAGCCCCCCCTTGGAATGGGAAATGCAACCCCCTTCCTGCCGAATTATTATAAATTTGAAATTGAGGGACTTTCAGACACAGATATGAGAAATAGGAATAACAGTTCTTTTACTTATATATATATATATAAAACATAACATATATATAACATAACATATATATAACATATATATATATATATATATATAACAAAGCAATAATACCGAAAACACTGACAGAGTGTTTTACTAGCGTTTTATCAGAGTTTAACCTGACAGAGTCAGGGTATGACCTGGCACCCTGCTGGGCAGGGTGGTGGTAGCAGTCTGATTAGGTGATAGTTGTGATTCTCTTTGAAAGCGCTTCTGTTGAAGTGGTGATCTTGTAGGAAAAAAGGTCTAGTCCTTCTCGGAAAGTCCAGTGGTGGTTGTGTAGCTCTTGTCCTCTGAATCCAGTGGAAAAGGCTGCTCCTCTGGGAATCCAGTGGAAGAGGCTGCTATGGTGTTCCAGATCTCAGCATATATTCAGCATGGAATGCTTGGTTCCTTCCTCTGGGCAGAGCATCTCACAATGGGATGGTGAGTCATGAGGCAAGGCCTTGGTGGGCCCATTAACAGGAGATAGTGCAGGAGCCAGTTATCTGTGAGTCATGCGCAAGGCATTGATGGGCCATTAACAGAAGATAGCCCGGAGGGAGGAGGCAGGGAGCACCGCCCCACCTGGTCTCAACAGCTCATGAAGATGGTGATAGAATACATACTTTCAGGCACATCTTACACTGTAACCTAGGACATGAGGGAAATAAGAAGATTAAGGCACTGTAGGGCCAAATCATCTTTGTTTGTTCAGTACAATTAACCAGAGCAAATCATCAAGGCCATGGTATATCAGCTGTAATGCCATTTTCCCTTGCTACTGCCCAGGCACAAGGCTCTGGTTTGAGGGACACGGGAGACTCTGGGAATCTACATGGTCATCCACAGGTGAGCTTGGTGTGCAGAACAAGACAGATGCCAACCAGGGACGTGAAAACCACTCAGGAGGGCAATAATCACTGTGGGGTTTGTTAACTGCATAGGACTTGCCTTTTAATTCTTCCCTGGTGAATGGGAAGTAGCAGTGTAACTCTAAATTTACATTTTGTGCTGATGTTTTAACAAGAGCTAGAGTAAATAAAGCAGTGAAGAAGGAGTAAGTAAAGATTTTCATAGCTTTTCTTCCCCCTGTATCAAGCTGTTCAATTCTAAGAGGCTAAATTAATCAGCAGGGCATAAAATAAATCCATTTACCTCTTAAAGAAATGTAATGATGAGAACATAAGACGTAATATCTCATAATTTTGTTGCCTGATGTAAAGATTTGCTTTCTTATTTCATTTCAGATACTGAGTATATATCTCTAGTACTGTAAGCATCTTTTTTACAGCACTTTCAGTCCAGTATTGATGTATTTGATTTCACAAATTTACTCTCATTTTTGAGGTTTTTGGTTGTGTAGGTGCCTTAAATAAGATTCAAATCAGGACACAATATGGCTTTAGGGTAACTTTACAGCTAGTTAGAAGCTCTGATAATAGTATGATTCCAAGAAGTCAACAAACAAAAGAGAATTGAAAACAAAGCAGTTTCTCCCACAGGGAAAAGTAATCGAATGCACTGAATGAACTCCCTCTGACTACAGAGAGGGTAAACAATGTCCTGGTGAGAAAAATTTTAGAATTTCTCAGAAATTAAAGTTGAGAGCAGCCAATTTATCATAAAATTATTCCCAGTGGTTCAGAACCAGTGGAAACCTCCCCAAACCCCAGCCATGAATCAAACAGATCTTTCTTACACTGCTGGAGGGCGGAAAGAAGAAGCCGCCAGCCACGAGCAAAATTAAATCACCAGCCATGTTCCCGGCAGTTTCTGTGTGCAGAGGATATGTGTATGGGAGAGTGCGCTTCAGTGAGCGATAAGAAAAAACAACAGGTGGGAGACTTAGAGTGCTTTTCAGCGTTGCAACATAGGTCTGCCCTGGAAATAAAACAGACTAGCTTTTTAAAACAGGAGTGCAAAATTATTGCCAGGTTTTGTTCCTGAAAAAGTTCAGCCCTGCCTACTTCTTGCCTGTGTGAAAGCACAGAAAGAACAAAACCAGCCTTTCTTGCCTCTGTGGATTCAGCTGTTCCTTTATCGTTAGATTTCAGGTGCAGCCTCTTTGGGGTAAAAGCCTTTTTGTTCTGTTTTTGTAAAGGGTCTGTATTCCATCACCAGCAGTGCCCCTCAGAAGCAGCAGATGTGAGACATGCGAGTGAGGAGCAGATCTTTGTCCCTACTCTTGATTTACAGGTTTGGCTGAACATGCATTATGTAGGCTCTGACGGGTGGCACAGCAGACATAAGCAGTCAGCCTGCAGAAAGGAACTGTTCAGGATAGTTCAAAGGGTAAAACAACTGACAATGAGAGAAAGGAATATCTCCCCTCATCATACTGCCTGGAACACACTTCCTATAGCTTATGCCTAGTCTAAAACTTGGAAAGATTCTCTCAAGGGACATTTTTTCATCACCTTACTAAAAGGAAGCTTAATGTCATTAGCCTTTACGATTCCATAAGAGCACTGGAACAAAACCAATGTAATGTTTGTTTTGACTCCAGGATTATCTATCCATTTTGCCTACAGCTGATGTTAAAATGGGATATTTCATTACCTTTCATCAAACTTGCTAATTTTAAGGGCTAACATAAAAAAGACTTTAAAGAGCTTATTTTACCTTACCAAATTTTACTTTCTTGGGTGTTAATATTGTTCTTTCTGAAGATTGGAAGCATAGATATACCATAGTAACAGTAGTTTGATGTTTCTGCTTAGTAACTCTTTAATTGCTGATTTAGGCCCTTTGCAGTTCTTGGTGTAGTATGGGTTGACTTTCTGACCACACAGTTTCTGTGTTTTTTAGGAGCTGGCTCAGAAATGTTGAAAGCATTGTCACCTTGCTGATAGATGAATGTGAAGGAAAACTCTGACAGAGCTGGTCATTTGAAAAGTTAAAACCACAAGGGCTAAACATTTTAAGGCCAGCTGACATTGAAGTTACATGTTTTTTCTGACTTTATTCAGAAGATGCAAATTTCAAAATGGTGATGGACATGCAAAATCCATCAAAGATTGACATAAAAGGAGGCAGGAACAGAGGTTCTGAGCAGTGAAATGTCATGTAATACAGAGATGCTGGTGCTGTCTTACTAGACATAGGTCTCTCTTGTTTGGAAAGAGTGATATTTTATTGCCTCTTGGTGACATTCCCAAAGAGACTGGCTCCTCTCTCAGGAGAAGCTGCTGTTGACTAGAACTGCTGTCACAACAGAGCAGATGGTTGGGCTAGTGAGAGCAAAAGCATTTTAAGCATGAAACCAGACTGATCAAGTAAGCACTTTTAATGGAATTACACTGCCAGAGCTGCTCAGGTTTTGACTGGAAGAGCTGGAAAGAGCTTTGCAAAGGGCAATGCTCAGCCTGTGCTGGGGTGCAACTTCTTGAAGACTAGTCACAAGTGGCAGTGCAGCATCTTTTATTCTTGAACACCTCCTAGAACACAGGCTCTGAAGAACAGAGAGGCTCCTCTGGGTAGAAGGGAAAACATACCTGAACTCTCACGTATTTCACTGGAAATGTTTTGAGGGTCAGTCAATGCTATTACAATGCATGAGGCTGATTCATGTATCAAAAGCAGTTTAGCTACAACAGTAAAAGTAGCGGGCTCTTCAGTTTATTAATTTACTCTGCTTTTCAACAATATATTACAAAGAATATGGGCCTGTGTGGCACTGGGTCATACTCAGGCTTTAAATTTATCAGAACTATGAGGCAAGTGAAAGAGGAAGAAAATATGCTTATTCCTTCAATTGTTCCTCTTTCTGCCTCCTAAATAGCAGTTGTAACCCATGTCTGGTGTCATTTCATAAATACTTTGTGTGGGGTTTCAGAAGCGGATAAGCAGTCCATTTTATCCAGTTCAGTTTAAGGTCTGGCTATTCAGAGTCCCTGCTTTGTGGCAGTGTTACCACAACTGATCCTCATTTGCCATTCCCATCCTCTGGACACTTGTGGCATAAGCTCATACGTGACGGCAGCAGTAGAGCAGATTTAGAAGGATTAAAAAGAGCAATAGACAGAGGTTTGGATTCTTCCCTGAACTGCACCTTCTGCAGCCTTGTGTCACCTCCGTCAATATTGGATGTAAGTCAAGAAAGAATTGGTTCATGATGTTCTCATCTAGGTATACAAAAGATGGATGTGCTTTAAGCACATAAATTCCCGCATTCCCACAGGCCTCTTGGATTTTCTTATGGCCTTTGGGGATCATTTTAATTTTTTACTTTGGTCATTGCAAGAACATATCTCTGGCAGCCCCGAGTATCCCTCTCACTGTCCAGGGGGGTCTGGACTCCCACCAGACCTATTTGGAACCCTGGCAGAAAGCTCAGAATTCCATTTTCGAGCCGTGTCCTCGGAGAAGGCTGCCAACATTGAGGGAAGAAATACAAAACGGAAAGAAAATGTGTAATTAGCTTATCTTATCACTGGGTGTATGTAGGTTTTAGATTTATGGAGGAATGAGAAAGAAAAAAGTTAACATGGAGGATAAAGGGCGGTGTCCCTTCTTCTTCCTCTTTCTTCTCTCTCCTCCATCTTCTGCTGTGACGATGGTGGTGGGTATTGGCGGAGGTAGCACTGTCATGTTAAGAAAAGGTAGAAATTAATTGGGAAAAATTGATAAATAATAATACGTTGTAGAACTTGGTTGGTTTTCCTAAAAGAGAAAAAGGAGAAACCGCCTTTCCGGTGTGTTACTTCTGCTGTGAATCTCGGTGGAGAAGGTCATGCTGTGCCTGCTCCAGACACTGAGAGATAAGAAAAAATAAACAACCTGAACACAAATCCGCAGGAGTCTCCAGTCTTTCTTGGCTCGGGCATGGGACTTTTTAAGATCAAGAAACAGCCATAAAACACTCTACGAACTGTGTGGGGGTAGAATACCCGTCACACATATCTCGGATGCAATTCTGGACTGCAATAGAGAATAATGTATTTTAACAGATGTGTCTAAAACATAAACTGTGACAATCTCGCATGATATCCCATTGTAATCACAACAGGCTTTCAAAGTAGCAGCAAAAAGAGTTTAGGTTATTATAAGAAGTACCTTACGTAATTACAATGTGGGGTCGTCTTTTGTGAAAACAGTGCTATTCTGCTAAAAAAAGAGGTTCTTTTTTAAAAAAAAATCTTCACCTGTTCTTAGCTCTGAGGAACTCAAAAGTGCAAAGGCTTGGGAGAATTCCTTCAGGAAAATGGTGCACACACAAGAACACCTGCACTGCTGTACAAAGCTGTGTGTATGTGGTGATTGGGGAATAGCTGAGTCAGAAAACCAGGTAGAGGCTGAATATTCCTCATCTCCTATGCCTCAGACCTTCTCCTCCTCCTAACTTGAATGTTTCTGGAACAAGCAGTAGATCTACAGAGAAGAGGTACAGCCTAACACAGGAAGTGAATTCTGCAAACTCTGCCTCTCCTGTTTAGCAGCAGAGGAGGAGGAAATGCAATAAACAAAGCTGCTCTTTCCTTTGACTTTCCTTGTGAGGGAGTTAATGTGTGCTGCAAAATCTATGAACCTGGAGACAGTATGTGATGGGCCTTGCAGTCACATGTGTGAGGAGAGAGCTAGGCAAAGTCGTATTTCTTTAGTCAATGCCTGTGATGATGCCTGAAGATTAGAAGCCACTCTCCAACCTATGGAAATCAGCATGGCTTACGCTCCACACCTCGTGGGCTAAAACTGCTGAGGACCAACATGATATTCTTGCCTGTGTAACATAAATTGGCAACATTTCAGCAATGAGAAACAACTCATCAATATGTGATGGGTACTGGGAAGCAGTGGTGCTGCCAGATGTCGGCATACTTCCTGCCTCGTGCAGTCCCACTGGCCCTGCATGTAGTGTCTCCCATTTGCAGCAGAGAGTCTTAAGAGAAACAAAGGCTGGTCTGCCGGTTGCATATCCTGCACAACTTATGTCTAGATCAAAAGTAGGTTTAAAGATTTTCCTGTTGGTACTGACCAAGCGGAAGCAGATCCCCAGGCCAACATAACTGCTCTGATATCTAAAATGCGGGGAATTAATGGAGATTCAGCAAGAGATTTGAAGATGTGTTGGCTGCACATCTCTTGTCTCCCTTCACAACACTTAGTAGATTTGTGATAACATAATACTTGCTGGTTTTTGCCTTCCTAACCTTGGACAAACAGTTACTTGGTGAACAGCTTCCACTCAAGTGTCACGATCTGAAAATGTGAATCGTGATAGGTTCTTTACCCGATCCTCGGAGTGCAAAAGACAACAGTGGGGATTTTCAGCAATGCACCTTTATTAGTGCTCAGTAATTCAATTATGCAATAGAAAAGGGAAAAAGAAATAGATATAGAGAGAAGAGAGAGAGAATGGGATATTATAGCTACCAATCGAGATGAGACCCCGGTGGTCCAGCCAATAGGTCTTTTGCCATCGATGGGGAGATCTCGAAGGATGGGGAATTATTAGAGTCACTTTATAGTCTTTTCAAAGCGGGGGGGGCTCTCTGGCCAGGAGGTATGGAAAGTCCAAAAGCATTGTTTGAGGCCCGCGTCTGTGAGAGGCACAGTACGGACCTTTCCTCACGGTTCTGCAGTTCTGCCCGCTATGACGAGCAGAAGCAGTGTACCGTAACTCCAGGAGTCTGTTACGACCGGCATACAAGCAGACAATGCTCTGGCAAGCCACCAACGTATCTTTTCA
>VYXC01013031.1:0-10441 GCA_013397175.1 Platysteira castanea
GGCTGGGAGAAGGCATCATGATCACCCACTGGGAGTACAACTAAAATAGTGCAAGCACATACTAGTGAGTACCTTTAAGAAGTGTTGTCATATGCTGAAATCTGACCGAGTTTTCTGCTACAGCTTTATCACTCCACACGTTGTTTTAAAAAAACATCCATCTAAGCTTTTTTTCAGAGGTAGTTTGCAGATTATATTCTATTACAGGTGTTTCTAACTGTTGTCTCAGGTTTGGAGTTTTAAAAATTTTTTTGCTCAGATGCTGTCATACCAGTTCTTCAACCATCTCCTTGACTCCTGTAACATTTTCTAGAGCCCTGTGACCATGCTTGGTGGTTCCATGGTGAGCATTTTAAATGCACTGTGGACATATCAGCCAGGTAATGAAGTGTCGTGGTTTAACCCCAGCCAACACCAAGCCCTAGGCAGCCACTTGCTCAGTCCTGCACCAGCAGGACTGGGGACAGAATTGAAAGGATAAAGGTAGAAAACCCATGGGCTGAGACAAAGACAGTTTAATAGGGAAAGCAAAAGCCATGTACACAAGGAAAGCAAAGCAAGAAATGAATTCAGTGCTTCCCACAGGCAGGGAGGTGCTCAGTCTTTCCAGGAGAGCAGCGCCCCATCAGACAGGACAGTGACTTGGGAAGACAAACACCACCACTCCAAATGTCCTCCCCTTCCTCCTTCTTCCCTCCACTTTAAGCACTGACCATGATGTCACATGGTCTGGAATATCCTTTTGGTCGGTTGGGGTCACTTGTCCTGGCTGTGTGTTCTCCCAACCTCCCGTGCATCCCCAGCTCCCTCCCCAGCCTGGCACCACAAACAGCAGAGAAGGCCTTGGCTCTGTGTGAGCCCTACTCAGCAACAGCAAAGATGTCTCTGTGGTATCAACCCTATGTCCAGCACAAACTCAAAACACAGCCCCACACCTGCCACTGTGAAGAAAATTAACTCTATTACAGCCAAAACCAGCACATATAAGTAAATATACAGTCTAGAATAGTATGCTGCAGGATTCAAAGTTGGGAATACAGTTGTCATTTATCCTCTGTTTCTTCAACTAAAAAAAAAGAAGATAAATACAATTGAAACTAAAATATATGCATTATGGATAAATTTGACTTTTTAAAAGAACAATGCTCAGTAAAGAATCCAAACCCTCAAAGGAGGTCTTATGTTTTGAGAATTATCACAGATCTGGGAGTAGGCTGGAAAGAAGACATTCAGAACAGGAAATTGACAAAGAAAAAAAAAAACCTCCTGAATTTCTTGTTCTGAGGTAAGAAAAAATTTTGGAAAATGAAGTGTTTGTATACTAAGCATATAAATACTTATATACTTTGTTTATGAATACTAATTTAATTTTATACCGCTGCATGATACTACCATATAGAAATCTTCAATATCAAATATTTTCTGGTCACTATTCCACTTGAAAATGTTCTATTTATATAGTATCTTGTGATTGTGACACCAGTATTAAGGGGTTAGTTTTTATTAATTATAATGCTTTAATTTGCCATTAAAGTAAGCATTCCATATGCATCTACTGCCCTAATTATGGTGGCAGTAAGATCTCCCGGGTCATCCATGCAGGTCTCCTGCCCGCTTTGTCTGATTTCTTCATGATGGGGATGCACTGATCTTGAGCTTGGAGGAAGTGGTGCTTAAATATTGACCAGCATTCTTGCTACAGCCCTACCCCATGGGATTCACCTAAGCAGGTCCCAGGAGAGGCCAGAGCTACTCTGCAGAAGCCCATGGTCATATCTTGCTCTCTGTCATGCTACCTCTACATTCAATACTGAGCTCCATAATCTTGTGGTGACTACAGCCAAGGCTGCTCACAAACTTCACATTTTGAACAAGGTCTTTCTTGTTGGCTTGTACAAGGCTGAGCAGCGCACCATTCCTTGTGGGAGCCTCCCACAATATACCTAACCCAACCTGCTTAGGTCAGGTTAATAGGCTGTCCTGGTTTGAGAAAAATTGGAGGAAATGTCTTCTGATGAAAAGCAGGTTTCAGGCACCTCTCCCCCATGAGGTCTGGGAAAAAAAGTTCCTCAGAGGGTGCGGCAGTCCCGCGTTCCGCCACTCCAGGCAATGTCCCCGGCTAGCTCCTGAAGCGGGACACGCCGTAGGATGCAGGCCCACCCTTGCCCGATGGGGTCAAGGGGCGCAGGCGGGTTCAGAGCGGTGAGGCTCTTGATAGATGTTAATCCCAGGGAAAGGCGAAGATGATTGGGAAGGCAGCGAGGCTCAGAGGCAAAGGGGGAAGGAGAGTCCAGAACCACAGGCTACGTTCAGGAACAGCAGTTTATCTCCTAAACCTCAGCCCGGTGGGTCTGAACCAAGGAACACTGGGTGCACCGGCTTATAAAGGGAGGCGGTAACAAGGGACGGAGAGAAATAGCAACCAATAAGGGCAAACCATGGGAGGAGTAGAGGGAGGGAGTACAACACATGAGGACCAATAAGCACATACTTTGATAAATGACATAGAAAACAACAAATGGTGCGTCGAGTGTAACTGAAGATTCTGGAAAAAGGGGAATGGACAGAGGGAGATTGACGGNTACAATAAGCGCGAAAAATGCACCCCAACAAGAGGGAAGTGAAAAAAAAAAAATATTTATTTAAGAAGTAGGATGTCCGCAGGCACCAAATAAAAAGAACGAATAATGTTGAATAATAGAACCTCTTGCTATGAAAAAAACCTGGGTAGATTCAGAGATCTCTGTAGGCGTAGCTCTGCCCTCTCCAGAACTGGGGTTCAGTGTGGGACCCCCAGGCCATGGTGTGGGGCCTCCTGGTGATGTTCTGGCATTGCTGAACAGTCCAGAAGAAAAGAAGAAGCCCAGGTCCCAGGCCCAGGTAACTCCTTGCTTCAGCTAACAAACAAGAAGCCTGCTAAAAAGCAAGAGAATGCAACCTTCTTCCCTGCTGCAGAGGGTTGAGAGCTGAGGAGAAGCGAGCGAGTTTTGAGCACAGTGCCAAAGGAATTCCACTGCCTTCCTTCTCCTCTCTCAGGTCTGCCTTAAAGACACAGAAAGGCACAGGATTCATGTCAGGGCATAGAGCAGGTGATAGGGGATACAGCATCATAAGGTCACCCCAAGACATAGATTAATTAAGTTAATTAGGTTAATACCTAACCTAAGCCTGCTAGATTGCCCACAACTGAACTAAAACCAAATCATTGTTTACAAGCTCTTTCTTTTGAAGATGTGAGGAATATTGTTGTGTCCTTGTTCTGCCTTTTCCTCTTTTTAGGTGAAAGTAATGTAAAACACAATATAGAAAGGTGAAGTCAGAATAAAAAAGGCTTTTAAATACTTTCTTTCAAGAATACACTAGTGCATTTACTTTCTAAAGATGTGATAAGGCAGCACTGATTGTCCAGAAAGACAGAGCATGTGTCTTTTTCTATTTCTATCAAGAAGGAACTTACATATTTTTAAATAGTCTACAGGTTTCTTTGTCAAAGAGAAAAACAGGACTTAAATGCTATAAATTCCTCTGGACCTGGTTTTCTCCTCCCATTGTCTCACTCAGTCATCTCTAGCTTGTAAGTTGTCTTCATTTTATTTCTGTAAGAGAAAAACTCAGATGAATTATCCACTTCTCTTCCCTTCTTTCAAAGTAATTCATAATTATTCACTATTATTCACAAATAGGTAATCCAAGGACAGAAGAAAAAGATATACTCCACCATATTATTTCATTGACCAACGAAGCAGAAAATTGACACAATAAACATTCCGCCATTCAGATGTACCGTTAAAAAAATGAAAGAAAAAAAGAAATGTGCCTTCTCAAAGAATTTAAAAGTGTTACATAGTCATGATTGTGATCAATTCCAATGACAAATACTGAGGGCTACCTTTGATGGATAAGTAGGTTAGTATTACAATCCACACTGATTTTAATGTTGATTTCAATGGCATTTAGCAGATAAGCTCACCACACTCTATACCTGCACTTTGTGCCATATGGGAGATTTTACATTCACATACATAGTGATTTAATGCTGCTGCTAGTCATCATCCACAAAAGGCTTTCAAGTAAACATGCCTTTTCAAATGTTTTGCAACTTAAGCTTTTCAAGGAAAGAACATTATCTTCAGTAATTATATAACATTTTCTTGCTAAAATTGACTGTTGATTATATCTCTTGTTTCCAGATACTCTTTATGTTATCATATTACTGAAGTATTGAAAGCAACATTGCTCCCAACTTCAAGGTTTTCTTTATAATGGCAGCAAGACCCAAATATTTGCATTTCCCTGGTAATAGCATTTAAACTCTCTACAGTACATAAACAGGGATTAATAGATGAATAGAGAGTATTTTTACAGCTCGTATAAAGTCATTTGTGAACAGAGTTTCTATATCAAGGACAGAATTTGTGGGTGCTCTAAAGTAGCCTTTCAGAGGGCGGATTGTGATACCATAACAGAGCCATCACTTGTTCTCAGTACTGACCTATATTCAGCAGTTCAACTTTGTCTAATTATGGTCCACATTTGATACATTTATGCCTTTAATAGGATAGATCTTTTCATCTTCTCTTTGTATAGATCCCTCTAATGTAGTTATAATGCCTCTTAGATAAATTAATTAGATTAAACTCTTGACGGTGTAAAGCTGTTTTGAGAAGTCTGCATCTTTTGACCGGCTCCAGTTGAATCACCTTTCTGAATAATTTTCCTTTCTAACATCTCTGGATGTTGATAGCAGAACTAAACCTGATTTTTCCAAAATGAAAGGAGACATTTGGGTCACCAGGACAGGAGTTAATTCAGGCTTATTTTCTGTCTTTTCTTATGTACGCTTTGGAGAATGAATATGTTAAAAAAGGTACATATTTATGGAGTAAGTGTGGCTTTTGTGCTTGCAAAAATCTTGGCTAAACTTCTAAACTGGCGGGTGATACTTATACCAATTCATCATTAAGCATATTGCTTTTTGATTTCTTATCATTTAGAGGAAAAATTGGAAAACAAAGCTGTAATCACGCTGTAGTTATGGAGTACTGCAGGGACAGATTATGGTCAACGAACTATGCAGATTTTTTCTTCGAAGTAAGAAACTCTTAAGTGTTGGAAAGGAAGCAGTAGCTGAGTACCTAATAGAAAGTCTAAAATATTTTATTTCGGGTTAGATTAGGACCACAATTCCATGTTGTACCACCAAACATAAAGTCTTCTAAGAAAAGAATTTAAATAATATCACTTTTTATCTCACATATTTAAATAATTTTAGGGAAATTCCAGTAATAGAAATGGGATGGTATTCACTACGTTCTCTTGATTCCTCCAAATCCAGATAGGACTAATGTCTACCTTAATGGTTTTACTCATCTACTTAATAATGGTACATTCTGAGTTCAAGTGAAAACAAACAAACAAACAGTTAAAATTCAAATTTCAGAACTGAAATGCAACTGGTCTAACAAGATACCCACCAGAGCTAACTGGACACACTAAAAGCATCAGCAGAACTAAAATCTCATAGGTAATGTAATGCAAGGAGGAGTTTGAGCTTTAATAGTTTTTTGACTGAAGCAAACTGTAGAGTCTACTTGTCTTAATGAGAAGATTTTATCTTCCAGGGTTTATTTAGAGTATAAAAATATTTTAGCTCTAGAGAAGGCTGCTACACAAATATGCTATAGAATGATGCTTGGGTATCAGAGAGAGCACAATATCGAGGATAGTATATAATTACAGTAATTACTGTTCTTACTAGATTGCAAACATTAAATGCATACCCATACTCTTGCACTTCCTTTTGCCTCCAGCTATCATGCTATCACTCATACTGTTGTGCAGCAATTATTATTAGGTCTTATGACTTTATTGTAAGACTTTATTTGTGTTCTGTTTAGAAAGCATTCAATTCTCTGGGTTTAGGAGCAGCATGACCACATTAACTTCACTGGAATTATACATATTTGCAACAGCTGTAGACTTGGTTCTCCATATTTTTATCAGGCTGGTATGGACCAGGTAGTTGGTGTATTTTGCAAATGCGGCTTCCAGGAAACTACTGCACATTGTGTGGACTGTGAAATACTTAACATGACAGAGCAGAAAGCACAAGGGACTCCTCCCTGTTGAAGAAAATTCAGATGCAGCTCCATTGTCTTGAAAGTACATACTGTATTTCTATAGCCTGAGAGTCTTGTTCAGTCTACTTGTTAAAAATAGTGGGAATGTTCTGATTTAGAAGAAATGTTACAAGCAACTCAGAGTCAAATCAAGGGTCCGTGGTGTATGCACCTCTGGTGACTCCTCAGGCAGCACAAATGTGGTGTGCATTTGTTAATCCCGTAGCTGTTACGCATGTCTGCCTCCTTGGGAAACAGCAGGAAGCAGACCAGCTGCCAGTAATTTAAGTACACCAGCAGTCCCAGCATTGTGCAGTATCGATGCCTGATGCCCCGCGCTGGGGTTGCCTCTGGCTCCCACCATGCTCCCTCACTGCCTCCAACAGTGAGCTTCTGGCCTTCTCCTTTTCAGTGAATTAGTCTTAGAAAGGTGTAAATTTTACCAAGAAAAGGTGAAACGCAATTCAGATAAAATTGCAATTCAGAAATGATGGTGTGTTGCCGTGTTTGAGCCTCTAAAGACATTCAAAATGAAATGGTTGTCATAAAGAGAAGTGGCCGACAGAAGAACAATGATCTATGGCATTTCCTGCTTGCAACAAAACCAGTTGCCCAATTTAGGAGCACCCCACCATCACTCCCTTTTAATTAATGCAAAACTCAGTGCAAATAACCAAATTGTAAAGACCCACTGTAATGAATAGATACTGTTTTCCAAAAATTTTGCTTCCATGTTCTGGCTGCTAGGGAATACCAGCGGTAGCATAAACATGTCATTGATAATTTGTCAGTCTGCCCTACTAATGACAGAAACTGTGACTATCAAAAATAATTTAAGTTAATTTCTTAAATAATATCTGTCACTTAGAAGTTCATTGAAGAGTCTTATTTAATAAGCAACAAATATAACACTGCTTGCACATGAGCTGTGTAATATAATATTTTAAAGATTCATGTGTTCAACTAAATCAAACACCAGTAAATACAGCCCAGACAAGTTAAATACACAGTACAGAAATGCACTTTTTTTTTCCTCCCCTCTCCTCACCCCATTAGCTCTTTTCTGGTCTGGGAAAACCATGTAGGGTCTCTAATATTTGCATTTGATTAACGGTGCTTTGTGACCTTTAAAAAAATTCACAGTTTTTGTGGCTTGCTTTCATGTATTAAAAGAAACCTTAAAGAATGAGAAAAGTATGAGATATGTGGGATCAGAGTCACTCTCTCTCTGTGGCTTTGTTGGTCTCAATTTGGTCTACACTATGTGTATATTCATCCAGGCTGTGTACATCCATGCAGTCAGTCATTCCTGCCTGACACTGTAGGGTAAGTGCAACAATAATCTGAGGAATAAAAGAAGTAATCAAATTTTACTACACGTAATGAAGTAGATTTCGCAACATAATCTTGTAATATTGAGGAAACTAGAAGTCATTTAGCTTTTAGAGAAGCATCACTTTGAATAAGTTGATCTCTTGTGGGTACGATTTCATTAGGTTGGCCTTTTTTTTTAATCAAAAAGCAGTATTTTTTTTTTCTCTTAGAAAGTATAGAAATACATTGAACAATCTTTGCTCAGTGTAAAGATTTTCTGATTGCAGCAAATATTTATCAGGTACCCTAGTTGATATGACTTATGATTAACAGTTTTTCTGATAATTTGCAGTTTCTTTATAAATTAATGGGCGATCATTTCTTAAGAAATACCTTATACTGGAAACTAGTGTATTAAGGCTGCTTTTCCATAATGAGTGCGTACCTGGGCCTTGTGACACGTACTGCTTGGTGTATTTGAATTATGACAGACACTTATTTAGGGAGAAGGACGAGTGACTGCAGAGTCCAGGAGTGCTCTATTGTGAACCTGGAGTGGAGAGAACTGAGAGTTCAAGGGAGTGGTGATACATAAAATAAAAATCTGCACCATAAGCTAAGCTTGACCATACTCATTTGTATAGAGGTGATTAAGGTGGGAAAACAGTCAAGAGAAGATTTTTCCAGTGTCTGGATTAATTACCAGAATTCATAGACCCCTCAATGTTAGGAGAGCTAATACAAAGAAATAGTAATAAAAAGGATGAAGTTTTCTATGTGTCCATAGTTTTGGGCATATAAACTCTTAAATGTGTACTTCTATAAATCTTTGAATATTTACTATATTATCCTACAAAGACTAATAGTAATTTCTTGTAATTTTATTATATAGAGATTTGTGACCTACTTTTTTTACCTACAGTTACATGCTTTATTTATGCTAGCTAGACTTGTTCTGCTCTCCATGAATCCCAGTCAATACTTGGGTAGAGTTGGTTAGTCCATTTATTTCTGTCAGTTGACTTAGGATGGATGAAATTGCCTCCTGGAGTTCCATTGATTATAGAGGGGTATTAGATGAACACCTTAAAGTAAATAATTGACTTGCAAGAATAGCTGGGCTGACTCTCAACTGCAACTTGGGGCTTGGATTTTAAGAAAAATACAGTTGGGCTTTCTTCCTATATTGGTTTATAGAGTGCTGAGAGTAAAAAAGTAGGTAAGAACTGCCACAATAGACTGGACTCATCAGTACACATCAATCAGGCAGAAATTAATCATCTCACTCTAGTTTACAAAAATACCAGAACTTAGATTTTTACAGCTTAGAAGTACAATGAGATTTTCTTGTCCAGGGCTGGCAACTCGAATTTGTTATGAAAATTCTCTCAGTAACTAAGAGCAAGAAATATTTTGTTTTTTGAATTTATCGTGTATTAAATTTAAAAATAGATTGTGAATGAGAAATCCTGAGGGGAAAAAAATGTATCAAGCAGCAATCTGTTTTGAAATTACTGAACTGAGTAGCAAATGGACTACTGACTTCTGTGGAAGACAATTTTTCCTCTTCAGTGTGTATGTAATGCAAAAATTATTTTTCTAATTAAAGGAAGAATGATGGAGATGAAATTAAGTTTTTTGCACAGTAAAATCAAAGCTCAGTATTCATAAGTCTCCAGAATTCTGGAAAGAGCTTGTTCAACTCTCTGGAGCTGCAAAATTGCACAGTTTCCACCCTCCACCTTTTGTCATGCATGTGTGCAGACTGAGCATTCAGGAGAATATGTCAGTGAGTAAACTTATTGAAAGAAATGAGAAAAAAGAATGACTAATGCATGCAAAGGCTGAATGAAAGGCTCATAACACATATTTCCTGAGTCACTTTTAACTGTGGGTTGCCAGAGAAAACATAAAATGATAATTTTTGCCAGATTCATAAGAAAAAATATGTTCATACGATGCTCTGTGCTGTGTCTTGGGTTTGTGGTTTCTTTTTTCCTGACATGGAAGGCAACACATTAAATCCTGCTGACCACAACAAAATGGAGCAAAAGAAGTTGAAATATATTGCCTAGCTTTATTAAATTTTCTGAGTAGTTTTTCCAGGGAAATAAGCCACTGCATTTCCAGGAATTCCTTTCAGGGAAGAATAAGTTTACTTTGGAAATGTTCTGTGAAGAAGGGAACTGGTAAAAACTAAAGCAATGATAATGCAAGATGAAGAGTGAAAGTAAACCCTTAAAAGCAAATCTTATCCCTGAGTGAAAGACCACTGTACCTAATCACCATAATATCTTTATTGGAAAAATTAGGTTTATACAGTACTGTTGCATGGGAAGGTGAGAATTTTTAGGTAGAAAGTCATTAGTTAGTTCCTTTCAAAATCAAATTCTCATTTTACTATCCTTTTATCTGTGGCTCTTAATATTACTTAACCATCTCTAGTAAGCTCTATGAAAGAGCTTAAAAATGTGGGGTTTACTTTTATTTTGAGAAGTATTTAAAAGGTTTAGAACAACTAGNAAAATTTGGATGTAGCTGTCTATGTGATTTTTCTGCCATTAAACATCACAGAAATTTAAAAAGCACCACATAGTTACCTGTAGGGCAGGTGAAAAAAATACAATTTTAGATAGCTATACCAAGCTTCAAAGGTTCATAATTATCAGGTTTAACTCTGAGGTTGTCTTCTTTGAACATCTGGGGATAGATAAAAACCCAGATCCATGAAGTTTTTCTGTAGCTGTAGAGTTCCAGGACTTGTCAGAATCTTAGCAGGGTGTTCTGTAACTTACTTCAACCCTGTATCTGCTCATTATTTAATGGGAGTTTTGGACCCATCCCTTAGGCAGCACAATTGCTGACCAAACTAAACCACAAAATAAATGGAAAGGAAATTAAAGTCTTTTATATAAAACTCTGCAAAACTTTTACATAAAACTCTAGAATTGTGTGCAGAACGCAGAAACACAGTGGGGAATTTCCCAGAAGGCAAATGTGTTTCCCAG
>VYXC01013031.1:10714-36705 GCA_013397175.1 Platysteira castanea
CTTTTATTTTGAGAAGTATTTAAAAGGTTTAGAACAACTAGTTCTTTTGAGGAATAAAATATAAATACTTACAATATAAACTGCAGGTCTTGCAGTAAACTTGTTCTTTACATGTTAAAAAATTTTATATTTAGATTAATCACATTTTTACTATTGTACTAAGATTCCTAGTTATATATGTCTCATATTTCATATATGAATGAAATGAATAATATATATATTATTCATTATATATAAAAATACTAATTGATTATATATATATATATNAAAACTCTAGAATTGTGTGCAGAACGCAGAAACACAGTGGGGAATTTCCCAGAAGGCAAATGTGTTTCCCAGTTGATGAAAGCAGTTTGGACTACTGAAAGATGAAGATAAAAAGGTTTACAAAGAAAAAAGTCCCAACATTAAGTAAATAGCTCAATAAAGGTATCTGGTGTAACATATGCACAAATATTTTATTGCAGGAAGGGCTATTGTGTTGTAACATTAAAACCAGTAGAGCATTTTAAAAGTTGTTCTAGAATAACCTTTTAAATTATTGATATTGTGATGCATTAAAAAGTCAAAGATATTTATGGTTGCTGGATTCTCTCAGAAAAAGTCCCTGAAGAATTGAGGCACATTTGGAAGTACAGTAAAATAGGCTTTCTTCTTAAAAATCAATGGCAAGTTAGACTTAATAACTGTAATAAAAAACAAGGAAATGTTCTTCCTTTTCTGCAGGTAGAAGAAAAGAATTTCTATTACCAAACTATAACTTCTTTACTTTTTTCCTTACTTTAGAAATCAATAAAATGTTCCTTGTTTCCAACTTGTCTCATCCAAAAAAATCCATCACCATCACATTTCAATGTCCTTCCTACCGACCCATTAATGTGCTTTTTCCAAGATTTCCCTCAAATTGCTCAGGATTGTCCTAATATCTTGCTCTCCTCAGCAGTGGTTATCATCTGCAGCACACAGGGAATATTGCTGTGGAGGCTGGCAAGAGGAGCACCAGATATCACCAGTGTTGTACCAGACTGTGGACATATATTGCCTCTAGATATTGCCTCTAGTCCTCTGCACTGCTTTTTGTAACATTTGGAGGCCTTCACAGGTTTGTTGTAGTGCTCCAAACTGGATTTGTAGTGTCCAAAGAGAAGCACACAGAAGAGTGTTGCATATTTTTCTTTCCAATTTCTGTGTACAGAGGGGATGTAAGATTTATCTTCCTTACAGTCTTACTTAATATTGCCAGAAAATTTCCATGATGCCAAAATATAGGGTTATCTGACAAATTTTTGGTGGGGCTACCAAGAGGCTTCTCTCAGCCCTTTCAAATGCTTCATTTCTTGGGCCACATCCATCTGTTATGGACCGCCAAAAACTACAGTTGTATGTATAAAGTAGATTTTATAACATTTTTCTTTAAAAATATGGCAGTTTATAATTGTGGTCGCTCTCTAACAGGGAAAACTAATACTGTAGCTCAATAACAGGTGATATCTTTAAATCCCAAATTACACATCACAAACTATTCAGGAATTACACCACTGCAGAGCAATTTTTCCCCCTTTTTTTTAATGTAGTGTACATCCAGGCATGTCCATAGTGATGCAGGACTGTTGTTTAATAAAATAATTTTAAAAATTGGGGTTTACTTTTCTTTTGAAAAGTAATTAAAAGGTTTAGAACAACTAGTTCTTTTGAGGAATAGAATATAATATATTTACAATTTAACTTACAGCTCTTGAAGTAAATTTGTTTTTTAAATGTTAAAAATCTTTATATTTAAATTCATTACATTTTTACTATTGTACTAACATTCCCAGTGATATGATCAGAGATATGATATATATCTCATATTTCGTATATGAATGAAATTATTATATATTTATATAAAATAACAATTCATTTTATATATGTAATAAAAACTTGCTGTAACACCCTTCTACATTATGATGGCATTTTTGCATGTGTTACTTGGAACTGTATTGATAAGAAAATAGCTTTTTTGGTGAAGGCACATTTGAAATTGATCCTTCAAAACAAGAGATGTTTTTTCATTGATGAAAGTAGTGAAGAAATGGAGATTGGATTTAGTGGAATTTGATATTCATGGTAATATGACAGTATTGGTTCTAGATATTTTAAAAAACTTACTATGTCCCAATCGCTTTCTCAAAAGAAATTTTTTTTAAAAAAAATCTCTTTGTTTCCCCAAAGAAAACCTTAAAGCATCTTTCCTTGGACTGGGCTTTGTTTATTTGACACATAATTTTTGTCTCCTTCCTGCGCTTGGTCTGTTACAGAATTCTACAATACAAAATGTAAAATGCTGCTATTACTCATCTACATTTGTGGTGAAGTAAAGTCTTGAAAAAAATTATTGAAAAAAAGTATTGAAAAAAAGTCTTGCTTCAAAATTAACAGAAATGTATAAATAACTCTCCTCATGTAAAAAAGTTCAATAACTCAGCAAGAATTTCAGTAAATTATAATAAGAAAGATATATGCTCAAGGAATAAACATTTTTTTCCACTTACAGTTTTTTTTTCCCCAAACTTTGCTAAGTTCTTTTTTTAACTGGAAGAAAATGTCCATGAACGCCTTTTTAGGAAACCAGAACAGTGGAAATTTTCAGAGCATGTTGAAGAGGAAATAAATTTAATCAAGACATCTCTATAAACATTTCTAGAATACTTATGGTGATCTTAGATCGTGGTGAGAGCTGGGAGCAGATAATGCTATGAAGTTTATTAACCATTAGCAAGTACCCCTTCATCTAGGTTATGAGCATGTTGACTAAAGCAATTCTATCTTTCTTGAACTTCTTATTGCTGAAATTCTAGTGTATTTAATGGGGTTTCATTCACTCTTCTCCCCTCTGATGATAGGATGATCTCCTCTGCAGTCTGGCTTTTGATGCATCATTATGCCACACATTGATGGACTACCAGAGATATTTTACAATATTAAAGAACCTCAGCCTATTAAGTGGAAAATATTTGCTAAAGTTACAGGTATTATAAAACCTGAAAAAAAAGTGAAATCTTCCTATGCTCTTTATAGCTGTCTCTGAGAAATATAGTATGATTTGCTCTGACGTAGACAGAATTTCCTATGATTGTACATGAAGAAATTTATTAAGAAAATACATTTTAAATAGTGTTTCTGTTACTTGGAAATTTATCTTGGAGTAAATTGCTGCTTGTGCTTTTCATGCTGAGTATTCACTTTAGTTAACAGAAAAGATGTAGCATTATCCTTTACCAGGACAAAGATAAAAATGAGTCTTTTTTCGGTATTTTAAATACTGATCATAGCTTTATGGAAATATTTTGAAATTTCCTTTCCAGCTGTGCCTCACAGCATGCATTTTTTTTTTCAAAGAACTCTTCAGCTACATAAACAGTTTCTATATTGTATGGGCTTTTAAAATGATAAAATGTAAGGGCTTACTTGTAAAAACTACTTTAAAAGAAACTGCTAAAGTAGAAAAAGTATGATGAAAATGTATTTCTGCAAGAGTAAGGGTGAACTTCAAAGTGAGTTTAAAGAAGAAAATCTACATCTAATTTCTTTTTATATTTTTAATGGATTTTGTTCACTCTTAAGGTACCTAGGAGTCTCAAACATAGACTACCTTAAAAAAAGCTGTGTAAAATGGTTAGTTAGATATACTGGAACTCTTTTCTAGTTTTCAAAAGTGAAATTACTGCTCATCAACGTGATTGTCTCCTATAGGCCCTGATTTAGGTTTAAAAGGAGAAAATGGAGAGGGCATCCCAGCCCCCACCCAGAAGCACACTCTTTTCTTCTGCCTTCTGGCCGCAGAGGCCACGTGTGGCTGGTAGAAGCTAATAAAGGTGGATTGCACTGAGCAAGGAAGGACAAGGGGAAAGAGAATGAGGGTAGAGGTGCTATTCTCCTTAAATAACTGTTCAAGGAAAGTGCTTTCCTGTAACAAGAAGAATGAAAATTTTCGAACATATTTTGTTTAGAAAGTATCCATATTCACATGAGATTCCTTAATTTTTATTTAAACAACAAATCACAGAAAGAAAAAAGCTGTGTAATACAAAAAAAAATGTTAGTAAAGAACTCCAAATCAGTTTTCTGAATGCCTGTCTTTGTTTTTATAGATCCCAGACACCTTACTCCAGAAATAGTAATGTCTACATAAATGTTATTTAATTATACATAAACATTGTTTAAATTACTTTGTTTGAACTATGCGTGCTTTTATTTTTTTACATACTCTTACTTTTTTTTGCATCTTTTACGTCTGAGAAAATATAAAAAAATTATTGATTGTAAAAAGGAAAATCTTGTATGTTTAATTATTCTTAATGAGAAAATACTTCTGTGTTACTCCCCTGAAAATATATGAAACAACATGCAGAAAGGCTGGCCTTGCTGTATTATATGACATCTTATGCAATATCCCAGTTACCCACCGTGCTTTCTCTTCAAAGGTACGTTTTCTTTTGGAGGAAATTTTGTTTGTTATCAACCCAGGGGAAAAAAAAAAAACCAAACTTGTTAAGAATTTATTCTTCCAATGTTTTTACTGTTTTTGTGGCACCTTGTAGTACAAAATATTACTAATTGCATCTAATTAGAAATCATTAAAATAATACAGCTCAGAAAAGTAATTAAGCTTTATTAAATTTTATATAAGACATAAAATCTGAAAAATACATTTTCTACTTCAAATTGTTTTCTAACTTGATCAACAAAGAAATAGCAAAGGGTTTGTATTTTAAAATTATTTGTTTTCCTAAGTGTATTCTAATATCTTTTCCTGAGACTAATTATTAAAAACATAGCTTCTTTAAAAAAAAGGAGAGTTAATTTTATTTTTATTAATTTAATTTAATTTTTAATATGTTTCATGGCTCACCTTTTAGAGACAGTATATGCTAAATGGACCCTGTTAAGGTGTAGGACAAATATTAGAAAACAGCCTTGCTAAATTATTTTTTTTTCTAATTTACTTACTAATAGTTCACTTCTCCAAATTTAAAGACCTTTCCACTTTAATTAACTCAACCACCATGAAGCTGTAATAAATAACTATTATTCTTTATTACAGAATTAGTTTCCTCATGTAATTTTTCTGGGATAAAAGTTCATTTGAGTTACAGTCTGGTTCATAAAGAGGCTTGTTTTCTGCCAGCAGTATCACTCAAACATATGGAGCTTTATAGGGGAGCAGAGGGAAACGTTACACACAAATACAATTGTGTAGTAAACATCATACAAGCAGTGAGGATTTTATAGATGAAGAAAGAAGGCATGGCTTCCTTAAAAACATAAAATGATTTAAAGAATAAATTTTACATAATAAATAATTTTTACATAAGCATACAAAAAAATTGCATTCTGAATGGCTCAGGTTTAAAATTGCAATATCACAAAACAATAATTCATGCCAGACCATAGGTTATTGTTATGTAAACCTCCTGAGTCACCTACCAAAATCTCAGATACTAATGCCAGACAAATGTCTGTTCTTGGGTAATGATTGATGCTCTATATATCAGCTGTAATCAAACCAAATCATAGCAATTATCTAAATAGCAGGTGCAAAAATTTTTAATTAGACAGAAAAATGTTTCTCAGATCTTTATGGTTACACACTAAAAGCTTCTCAAGGTATAACACTTCAAATTTACAGTCACACGTCTTTAAAGAGTTTTCCACTTCCCTATTCTTATGAAAAATAAACCTGTGTAAATGTGATCTTAAAATTATGAGTATGCCGGGTGGATATAGAACTTTTTCCACTGCTGACAGAAACAGTAACTTGTTTATTTGCAGTAACTGATTGTCGATGTCATTTGTAAATTTGCACATTTTTTCCACACATTCACACAAGTGTGCTGTCAATAAATTTAATATACTAAAAATATAGGACTGGAACATTAAAGAATCGACCCTTTATTGGTAGCTCAAAGGAAAATGTGTGTGCTCAAGTGAAAAATATGGCCATTCATTGTGGTGTGAGGATTTAAGTGTGTCGCATTCTTCCATACAACAAACTTGAAATTTCAGAAATTTCTTCCTAACCTGTGAAAGCAAACGTGTGATGCTGGCTGAATGTGCAGTAAAATACTACCAGCATGTGCCCAGTTTTCTGACTTGACTGTCTGAGAAAGTCCTGCAGGGTGGCTGCCTGCCATTAGTGGGTACTCTGTTATTCCTGACCCATTCAAGCTTTCTTCTGCATTCCTTGTTCTTGGCAGCTGTACATCCTTTCTTCCAAACTGTTCTGAATTCTAGGCCATGAGAGGGACTTTTTCTGTGATGTGTACAGTATAACTGAGAATGAGGGGATTTTTCATAGGCAGACTACAAATCTGATACCTTGTGATCTTTCCTTTGATTTATTTTTAACTTACCTTTACAGTATCCTTTCCATATTTGAAAGGACTTTTTCATAGTCTGGGTCTGGATAGAGCAATTTCCAAAAGCATTTAATTTTTTTCCTTTTTTTTTTTTTTTTGGTGAACTTTTACTAGGGAGAGAACTCTAATTGTCTTCCCTGATTTACAATATTAATACTTTAAGTAATCTTTGAAGAAACTTACCCTTTGTCTAACACCTCCCAGTCCTTCCTAGTGTTCAAAGGCCATCAATAATTTAGAGTGTTCTCCATTAGTGCGTGCCATTGATAATAATAAATAGATACTTCTTCTGCAATTTGAAAAAAAATTGAATGAGCTGAAAACAATTCATGCCTGAATTTTAAACAAAGGCTTAGCAGGGAATAATTTGTCTTCATAAATGTTTTTGAATTGTCATTGCTCTGAATTGCTCCCAAGGGGTAGGAGTTTGAAAGTTCTAGCTGATCTACAGGCTGCAAAGCCTTTTGAAGTAGGTGAAGCTCCTTTATATTCCTTCCTAATAAACTTAACAAGAATAGTGGTTTTTAATAGTCTGACTAGATTAACAATCACGCCCAAGGTGAGAATACACAGCTCCAGTCTCCCGGTGTGCCAGCTCCATATCCATTTTGGACTAGACTCAGTCACTAATGTATGATGCTTGGACCTCATGGGCAGAGCAAAAAAGAGCAACCAAAGCAAGTGTGAAGGACATTATACTTCTCTTTAACAATCAGAATGTGGGTGTTGTATCGGGAGCAGACCAAAATAGAGCTAGAGCTTTTTCCTATAGCTAGTAGAAAGAGAAAAAAGAAGGTTAATTTGCCAAATGTTTGTACAAAATTATAGGCATATTTCACAGGAAAATCCCAGGAAAATGCCTTGCTTAAGAACTAGATAATGAAGTGGTCTTGATATTTCATCAGGTTTTGTGTGAAGTCCAACAAGATGCTGAGCTGTCTCCATCAAAATCATCACCACTAGCAAAGACCCTCAACACTTTTCAAGTTCTGTAATGTGTGGAATCTGTATCTGTGGCTTCAAAAGCAGTGACTATTCATAAATACAAATTTTATTCTAAAGGTTAAAATTGAATATTTTCACCAATAATAAGATGAAAACCATTTTTCACACATGCTGTTAAAATACTTGTTCAGTCATGTCCTTTCCATAGAAACAAATATTGCTGCGTAGTCCTTCTATCCTTTAATGAACATTCTTTACGTACTGTATGATTTCTTTTACCATTTAAAATGTGTTAAAAACTTTTTAATTGACAGTTTAACTCTTATTTAATGCCTTTAACCACAAGTTTTATTCAAATATTTTTTAAGAGGTGAAGTTGTGTCACTTACACAGCTTAAGTTATAACATTATTATTTTACCTGTTGATTTCTGGTAAAAAGGATGGCCTTGACATGAATGCAGTGAGTTGTGACCACAAAATATTTTCCATTCCTGAAGACATGCTAGACTCCAGATCCTGTGGAGAGCTTTGTAAGCACAAAACCGTGTTTATGTAATACTTTCTGGGAAAATGCAACAAGAAGTATCTTTATGGCTTTTCATCAGGTATTCAAAAAACTTGGTTGTTTTAATACTCGTTGCCTGACTATTGCAGTATTTTCTATATGAGATTGCTGGAAAAAATATTTGTGAAAATGACATACTAGGAACATCTATATAAAATAGACTTTAATACATTAACCTTCAGCAATCCCACTGGAAAACATAATAAAAAATTACAAATATTCCCAAAATCTAATATATTGTCAGTGTTTATATAGAACGATCAAGATAACTTGATGTTTGAAATAATATAATTAAAAATGTATTTGAAGTGTGATTATGAACCGAGATCAAATTAGCCATGTCTTTCAGTATATGCTCCAAAATGAGATGATTGCATAAGAAAGAAGGACCCACGAAGTACATACCTGATGACTGCTGAAAGATTCCAGCAAAGATCCCAGCTGGGTAACTGGAGTAATGAAGAGGAGCACACAAATCTCCCATTTTTATGGGAAGTGATCGTTGTGTTGACTTGTCTGTAAACATTACAGATTTGAGAAAGAAAACTGAGAAGAAAACAGTCTGCTAGGATTAATTTTTATTTTGTAAGAAGGAAAACATTTGGCACCAGGAACAATTTCTTTAAAGTGTGGCACATAGTATGACAACAACATCATGCGGAGAAAAACAAACGTCACCTCTGTCTTTGTCTTTTGCTTGGAAACCTGTTTAGTTTTATGCTCACCTCTCTCTGTACTTGTTGACTGTAGAAGACATGAACAGACAGAGGCAGATTTACCTTAGACCTCACTGCATGAGCCACAGAGTCATTCTGTCTTTTGTGAGATGTGAGGCATTCTGCCTTTCATGAGATTTTTGATGACATTTGACAATCTATTTCTTCCTCTGTAGTTTCAAGAGGACAACAGGAAAGTAATATTCTTCTGTGGGCTATTGCTTTTCACATAGCTTTGCTTCCCATGAGTATCTTCCAGCCTTTTCTTCAGACTGTTTTCCAGATGAGGTATCAGCATAACCTTACTCTAAAATATCACTTCATCTCTCAGGAAAGCTTGTCCTATGATTCATTTTTTCCTGCTCCTTTAAGTTGGACATACAGAGTCCATAGATTAAAAAAAGAAAGAGCAAACTGAAGATGTGCTTACGGCTTCTAAAAGTAGCGTCCTGCAAACCGTCTTCATCTAAACATGAAGATTTTATTTCTTACTTGACGGTGCAACTGCCCTGTCCCACATTCATACACAAATATGTAAATATATGTGTATATGTATATGTATGCATATGTAGGTTATGTGTGTGTATATATATATATGTTTATTTGTCCATATATAGGATTTTCACATTACTACACATCCCTCTTTGGCTCCCTCAATAAAGTGTGGGATTTTTATTTCTGAATTATTCTATTCCAAGCTTGAAAATATACACTTGATGCAAGACTTTAATACAATGTCAAATAGATTACAATCTAGTTATTTTCTTAGCCATACAATCAAAAGGGATTTAGCAGTGCTGTGGCCTACATTTGCTGTCCTCAGTCATTATCCAGGCTCCCATCATGCAGTGTATTCACAGGAGGTTATAGGGAAGGAGTGGCATAGCAGACTGAATCCTCAGATCTCAGAGAATGGTTGCCCTTAGGACATATTTTACTATAATGTGATGGAGCAGAAATATAAATAATGTTAAACAAAAGAAAATACAACAGCTACTTGAGTGCCGAATTTAAGAGTTTAGACATGACAAAATAACCTCTAGAAGTATGTTCATCTTTGATCTCTCTTGGATCCTCAGCTGATTTCTCTTGTTACACTGCAAATGAGCAAAATAAATGAATTTCTTAACATCAAATCAATTCCAGAATACAGAAATAAATGTTGAAGAATTCCTAGCATGTACTTTACTCTTCTGTCTGGAGGGAAAACTCAGTTACAGTACTTTTCACAGTAACTTGCAGACAGAGGCCAACTGCTCAGTACATAGAGAGTGCCTTTAGAAGCATATAGAGCTGCAGAGAGATTTTTCTGCCTTGGAATGAGTCACAGCATCTTCTGTAGTCTCCTCCACTTCATGGAATTAGCTCAGCTGATTGAGGAAACCTGAAAATCACTATGTAACTACCCAGATTGTTCATGTGCAAGAGAATTCAGAAGCAAAATGAGGCAAGACCCTGAAGTACAAGAAGAAGCAGCAGGAGAGAGAAAGGCATATTGGGAATAAAAATGTTTAAATCAGAAAAGAGTGTGCCTGGCTTTGAAATGTCATTCCAAGATTCAGACAATCATTAAGAAAGTAGTATCTCTTTAGCTTCTTCAGTAGAAAGTTAGGTTAAAATAGAATAGGCTAAAATAGAACCTTCTGTACCTGCTGACTAACTTCATCTTTATAAAGCAGTATAGAAAACATGCCTAATTCTGATTGTTCCCTGGAGTCAGTGTCCCTGACAGTGTTAAACTAAAATACTATTCTACATAGCAGAAGTACAGACATGCATTTTAAATATGTGATGTGCAGTAGGTTTCCTTATAGTGAACTAGAGAGTAAAATGAAATATATAGTAAAAGATACACTTAAACATTCAGTACATAGCAATGTATAAATAGAAAGAAATTATATAAGTAAAGTGTTCTTTTCAATTGCAGTACTACTGAGGAAGTACTTTAAATTTAATTTCATCTTACATACACACAGTATGACATCTGCTCATTGGCCTTTATTTCTGGCATTGAGAATCTTTATGTCTATATATTTTAAGATCCCTCTAAGGTTATGTGTGCTTCTGGGTTTGCTCACTTAAGTAGAACTCTTGCTCTGTATTGGTACACCATTAGCTCACAACTTTGGTAAAGAAAATATTTCAGATTAAAGTTTACACCTTGATAGATTAATAGGAATTTATTAATGACATTCAAGCAATTAATCCGTACTAACTGATTGCTTTGAAGATGAAGACTTTTTTTGTTAATTTTAACATTAAAAAATAAGTTAAACCTCCCCCAAATAACCACAAAAGGCCCATATTGGTATGATTTATATAAATGATTTGTATGGTTTTTGCTGAACCCTTCACAAAAATAGAAAACATTGACTAATACAGCAATTAGAATTGCCACTTTCATCAGATGACTAAGATTTGTAGTTATGTGTTTCAGGGCCCAAATCCAACAAATCACTTAAGAGCACAGTAAAAGTTAAGCTTATGCTTAAGAGCTTTTCTGGATCAGGTCCTGAGAAATGAATACTCACATCGCATGACTTAGAAATAGGTAATTTTCTTAAGAACAGTTGGGAAATTTTGTCTCCTAGTACAGAAAAGAGTAATGTTTAGTTTTCTGGCATGATCTACTACCTTTATCCTAAACAGCAATTACTGACTACTGTGGGAGCAAGGATATTGTGCTTGGCTTGGTAGGCAATTTGACATTTTGTTGTATATGGTACTCTGCTCATAAAATAAACCTCAGTGTGTCCTTCTGCAGAGTGGCTCTCAGCTGTTTATAAAATAACTCAGCTGAGAGTCATTTCAACCAAGCATCTCAGCTGAGATTTTGGCAATACATAATCCTAATAAGAGGGAGTTAAACATAAATATTAAAGGAAGAAAAAACCTCATAGGTTTTCTAATCAATTGTTTCTCAAGTTATTCTATGTAAATTATTGTTAGCCTGAGGAAATGTAGTTTGTTTTACTAGTAGTGTATGGTTACACATTCTTTTACATTTCCATTTTCACAAACATATAAATACAAGTTTCGGGAAAAAATTTTGTTTCTCCTGCAGTTAAATAAGTCTTTGAATTTTATTGAGCATGATTTCACCTCCAGTATGTTTATTCTCAGTGCCTTCTTCTAATTTTAATATAGAATGAAATGAGTACCTCAAAGAGAACTAGAGTGTGACAGTAAAATCCAATATGGAATCAATATTCCAGACAACTGAAAGAAATCTATATTTCTTTCTCCCTTTCATGATTGCTCCATTCTTCAAACTCTCATTTTCAAAAGCCTGAAGAGAAAAGAATTTAGCAACATGAGTTGGAAATCATCAGAAAGGCAGTCTAAGAAGAGAGGAATTTCAGAGTTACACAGAACTGCAGAATGATCTTTTGATCCTCTGCTGTGTACAGTCTGGTTTTAAATATTTTTTTTGAACCCAAATAGCTCCAGTTGTCCAGTCCTAGATATCTGGTCACTAATACATCACTCAGGTGATACTGACTCCATTTTTGACAGAAAATTCCGTGAACATATCAATCTGATGAAATATTCTCAGTAATGTACTCAGCAATCTCTCTTTTACTGCCTTCTTCATAGATATTATATTTGAATATATCCTCCTGAAGACTTAAAATTAGGAGGTTTCTTTCCTTCCTTTCCTTACTGTTTCTCAAAACTATGTATATAAAGATGTTTTAATAACTCCTGATAAATCAGCTGTGTTGGAATTTATCACTGTACTTTTTTTTGCATAACTTCCCACCAATGCCTTTCTGCTATTGTGTTATAACAGAGGTGAACACTACAGGACACACTTTCATTTTCTAAACAGAGTGTCCTGAAAATGTGGACAGAAATTTGCATCAAATTCTACCTATTCAAAATAGAATGAAAAATATTTAAGTGTAGAAAAAAAGTCTTCTTTTGTTATTAAACCAAAGTATATAACTTACCAGAATATTCTATTCTTTGTTAAAACTCAGGGAACTGTTAGCATAAATAAACCAAGAAAATAATTTTTTGGAAATTTACGTTGACAGACACCTAGAAAGAGATACTATTTGTTAGTACACTGTGCCTCAAAAGTCAATTTCCCTTTTATAGGTGAATGGAAAATAAATCACTTTATGTCACTTTGCTGGGAGCAAGGAATGTTTAAAATAATAATGTCAATATAGCATGATATTTTCTCTCCCATCAACTCTGATGTCGTGTTTGATAATATGCTATTGTGTTATAGGTCCCAAGATGAAATGATTGGCATATGAATAATTTCCACTTTGACCCAGGAAAAATTGGGAAATGATAGGCTTGTCTAAAGGATTTATCTTCTGAGTGCTGGAAAGTGTAAAACAATCTAAAAGTGTTCTTTAATGATGTCTCTTTATATGCAGTGCAGCTTAGGAAAAACATGACCTAGTACTATGCTATGAATTATGCTGAAATGCAACATTAATGAGGCACATGTATTTGCCATGAAAACTGATCGTAATGTAGGTGCCCCATGTCTAAAAACCTGGTTTAATACATCAGACGTATTTGTTGTGACAGTTACCAGCGAAAAATAAATATTTACCAGCAGTTTGGTGTATGATGTTTTTTCCTGAGAGTTATAAATCATGTTAGTGTCTAGTCCCAAATTTGTGTCAGGTTTTAAGAAAAATATCCTGCGTAGGGTGCTGAGTGCCTTGCAGTTTTTGAATTACATCAGAGTGTTATTGCAAGCTACCAGCAACTTTGCCTTTCCTGGTATGTTCCCATAATATAATAATCTGCCCTGGAAATTCTGAGCTGCTGCTTCTTTGGGCTGTGCCCTTTCAAATGTTTTTCTCTTGAGAGACGGTAAATAGTGTCAACAGATCAAATGGAATTACCTGAAAGGAGAAGCAGAACAGGTCAGACCAATGCCCAGCTATTTGTGATTAATGGCTCTTACACCCAGATGCTTCAAACAAGAAACCAAAAATATTTTCCAGGTATTCTGGGAAAGAGCATTTCCTGGATTCAGTGCAACATGCTTTTAATTACATAGCACAGGATCAAATCATCACAGATCTCCTTGGCCAAGTTAACTTTTTAGATTAGCTTTACAATAGATTTATATTGTCTGTGGACATGCAGCGGTAGAGTGAAGCTAAGCCTGTCTGATTTTCAAACCATCATAATTTAAAGAGCTATAATTCATATTTAATGAAGAAGAATTTATAGGAAAAGCTTCCACAGTCATTTAACAAGACACTTTATGAGCAGGTTCATTTTTGCTTTGCTAAAAGCCCTTCATCTTATCCTTTCATTTTATAGGCTGATGCAGCATGTTTAGACAAAGATGGGTATTTTTAGAATGTTTTTATAAAAAATCCTAATATTAGAAATAATTCGTTGTTCAGATTTACATGGCATGTTGGTGAATTTCCTGAAATGTATAGAAATTCTTATTTTAATGGGGAAAGAGATTTATTGCCAGTAAAATAAGAAAAAATATCAAGTCTTTATGTCACTGACATTGATGATACAAATTAGGAGTCAACCTCCCCTTTCTATGTAAGTACTAAGTTAGGGTGTGAAAGCAACACAGTGAGTAGGGCTGGATTTCTGTAATCCTTGGCAAAGTATGATGAAATCTTAATCTGACAACTGCTTCAGATCTGCCTGAATACAGACATTAGAACATGTTTTGCAGTCTGACTTAAATAAAAAACTAATGAGAACTGGCAAAATAATGTGAGTCTGATGGGGAATGATAGGTCCTGAACTAGTTAAAGCCTAATTTTAAAATCCTCATCACAACTCTGAAAAACAGTGTTAATTACCAGTCATAGGGAGTAGCTACACACATCTGTGATATCAAAAAAATTAAAGTTTGCAAGAATAAAAAAATAATTAGAAGTAATAAAATCATTAGAGAAGGTAAATTAATGTATCTGGAGAACCCAAACTTTCTTGGGGAACTGTTTGCATTCATCTGCATATGACTGGTAATGCAAGAGATGTCTGAATGCTGAAAAACTGGTAGAATGGCACTGCAAGAGTAGGTTATTCTTGTTCCTGAATCTTCTGCCCAACGCAACTGTGAAAAAAGGCAAAGGAAATGTTGGAAAGGGCCACAGCTAAAGAAGTGTTAGTGTAAAACACTAACACTCAAACACTAAGGCATGGAAGGTTTTACAGGATTTATTTTAAGGAGCATCAACGTCTAACCACAATCTCTCCCAGCACCTATTACAGCTTTTTGTCTCAGAGTTCTGCCTACACCATTTGAGATACTTGGTTTATCAACAATTCAGTGTTCAGATCAACCTATGTGAAAGTTGAAGCTGGACTCTGGAACATCTGTTATTTTTCTCCCATCACCTGCCTACAACGAAACTCTTCTAAACACCAAGCAGTTGTTTTGGCTGAGAGGGTCTTGTGCTGTCACTCTTGCCCATTGAAGTGATTACATTTTATTAGCCAATAAAATAGTCATTGAGGCATAGAAAAAGCATAAGAATGACCTCTGATGTTGACAGAGATGTGGGATGAAAAGACCCTGTAAGTGAGGCAATATCAATATTTAAATATTGAGTTATCTTGTCTTGGAGGGGTGATGAACCTGATTTACGCAGAGGGATTATATTGAGTTATACAGAGGGATTATACATGAACATGTTTTACCTAAAGTGAAATTATAGAAAAGCCTCTAGGAAAAGCCTCTAAGAGAATGTATTAAGCCTGCTGATAATATACCAAAAAAAGTAGTTAAAATTATATATCTTTGATGTATCTCTTGACCAATGAGCTGACATTTTTAGAATATTCCCCACAAAGAGTCAGAGAACACTTTCTTGAGATGTAAGCACAAGTTCAAACTCTATGTCTGCAGTTATTCTTCCCAAAGTTTATATGAATTCAATTATAGTTCTCACTGGATACAAAACCCCAAAACATCTATTAAGGTGGGGTAGTTTGCCCTCTTTTTTAGTTCTTTCATAAAAAAAGGTTGGAGGCTGCATAATCGTGGACACTAAAATTTAACTTCATGAAATGTAATTTCTGGAAAACACTCAGATGTTTTGGGGTAACTGGAATGGAATGGAGGCTTCTAATGTAAACACTGCTGCTACTGACCACTTAAAATTTTATGTGGATAACTTATCAGGAGTCAAATTCATTTGCAAGCTAAGTTAGTTCAATAAAATATCTGTGACTTGAAACTATTTTTCACAATTTCAATTTAAATAATCTGGAGTTTGAAATTAAAATCCATGGAGATTGTATGAGCACTGGGAAAATCTTCCTCTCTCCTGATGTTATTTACTTCTGTAGCTCTAGCTATTTTTCCAAGGACTTTAAACCATTAAAAAGATGAATATTCCATACCTCCCCCATACTAAAGAAATTAATAGTCTTCAAGTGAAAACCACTTTTTATTCTGTAAATTCAGAACTGAAAAACTGAAATCCCTAATGTGGCAGTGTTGGAAGGATTATTGTTCACAATAATGGAATAACTAGAGAATCTTATAGAGATCTGGCCTAATTTTGTAACAATATCATATTAAGTGTTAGTCTTGTGGTAAATTACTGCAAAGTTATTGATTTTGTTATAAATTCATATAATGTTTATGGGATGCTTCTTGTTTTTTCTAATTTCTGTTGCTTTCTACTTTTCCTTGGATATATTACTACAAGTCTTTTTGTATATCTTTACTATTCAAAAAAATATCGGTTTACTAAAAAGTTAGTCATCAGATTTATGCAAAAAAGTACAAAAGCTTAGTTTTGGCAAGCAGTGTTTTATGTATTTAGGTATGGACGCAAGTACTGATGGTTTCTTGGACATCTAATGTATAGACGTACTTCTATGGTAATTTTATTTGCATGTATGCTCTGAGTAATTGAAGAAATACCTGTGTCTTGCATTTTTCAGGTAGTGTCCTCCAATGCCAATAATTCTCCACAGTACATCATGTGCCTTTGTAGAACAGGAAGCACTTTACTGTAAATGCCTGTTCATAAACCCAGTTAAAGTGGGATGTGCAAAAATGTATTCCAAAATACATGTCGAGTTCTGCCAAGAACATAAATTAGCTTGCCTGAGTAATGTGGGTGTTCATGAAATGTTCAATAAAAAATGGTAGACCAGACATTTTATCACTTGCAGCAGCTTTAACAAAATCCCTTTAAAATTCTTAAAACTGTTAGAATCCAAGATCCTTCTAAGCCACAATATTTCTATTGCAAATGAGACAAAGCAAGACCAGTTTCTGAATATTAAGTGGGGATAATCATATTTTTAAGTCAACACTTTGGATTTGGAGCTTTAAAATATAGATCTGAGATTCATGGGGAATACAGTACCCATAAGTACAGAGCTAAATATCTACTTGTAGTTGCCAAACTGTGCATTTCCCTTGGCCACTGCAAATCTTATTCCCTTGGCCATTGCAAATCTTATTGCTGTATGTAGAAATGGCTGCTTAAATATCTAACTAGCTGTGGTCACAGGAAATAACACAATCTGGGCACGTGATTATTTCAAGAATAGTGGTATTATACACAAGTTCTTATGTGTCTTTCAAACCTGAAATTTTCTACTGCATTTCTTGTTCTTCATATGATTACTGCTCTGAACAATAATAAGAAAAACAAATTTCTAGTAAACTAGGGGTTTTTTTCTGGTTCAGGAACTGCTTGACTCATTATATCCAATCAGATCTACAGGCTATAAAATTCAATATGTCATCTAAGGTTATTCAAATAAAACACAGTCAGCTTCAAGCATGATGGGAGTTTTACGACTTTTGTGAACATTAAATGGTTTTTGCAGCAATTCTTGTCAATGACCTCTGGCAGAAGTATTGGTAAGAGGTTGATTGCTCACTACAGACTTTCTGGTTTTAGGTCTAGCAAAAGGCAGAACAGAGCTGTTCTTAATAAATTGTTCATTTTTTGAGTTATGGGAGAACTGGAAATCTACGTATACATGGCATTAAAGGAAGATATTTCACAACAGGAGGTAATTTGGAAACATGTTCCATTACTTTGACACTTGTCTCTTCATTTTCGTGTTAAAATGACTCTCTAAATGCATTGCAATGTATGTCAGAGTTTGGTATGTTTATGTTTTACTGTTTCCAGACTTTTACAATGCTGTCATAAAGGAAAAGTCTCTTCCCTATTACTTTTACAGGCACTTTTACTACTTACCAACATTCAGCAGAACTCTATCTACCCTCTGAGGATTTAAACTAAAACATATTCTTTTTTGAAATTTTTCTCTATCAGGCTCATAAATGTATTTATTTCATAAACTATATTTTAATTAGACATACCTAATCAAAGACATGACTTAATGAAAAATTTTTCTCATTGGTACAGATGTACAGCATACCCTTGAATGTCACAAAAAATGCCAATCTTGACATAATTCAGGTGAGATACTGTAGAGGTTTGTTTTCCCACTCCCTCTTTGCTAAATTCCCTGCCCCCCTCCACGATGTTCTCCCTCCCCTGCCCCTATTCCTACCCACTCCCTCAGGTTCTCCCCATGTTCTGTACNGATAGCAGACAAGAAAAGTAATCTAAACCCCTCTGTTACGATTCTTATGAAAACTGGATTTTTTACTGCATTGCAATAGTTTAAATGCATCCTACTACAATGGGGAATTTGTTGGGGTTTTTAATTTTTTTTTCTCTCCCCTTGAACAAGGAACGACCCAATAGGAAATGATATTCAGTAGAGCTTCAGAAATGAAAGAACTGCTTTACTTAAAATTAGTAGACTTCCAGGATGAAAATGGGGAAACTGCTGTACTTATGACCATAAGTATAATTTGTACAAAAGGAACTAAATGTTCTTTACAGTGTGTCTTGTGCCTTTGGTGGTGGTACAGTTCTAGGTAGCTCTCATGTCAAATAATTGCAGCAAGCAAATGGACAAGTCCTTGTAGAAGTAGGCATAATGGAAAACACATAGAATGAACATGACTGTCCATATGTTTACTGTTTTCCATTTGAACCAGCTGTGATGCTGTGGTTTTACAAACTTCTGGCACTTTTTTTGGATGATTTTCACAAAGCTAGTAACATATATGGGCTTACAAACCTCTACATCTTTGTCTTGTCATAAATATGGTTTTTACATACTGTTGTTTATGTTCAAGAATTGAAAGATCTTAATGCGTGTGTGTGAAGTAATTTTTGTTTTCAAAGAATTAAAAATAAGATGAGAGAGGATCACTTATAAAATGATTTTTTTTTCTGCTGTTCAGTTGATATGACGGCAAAGACAACTTGCAAGACACAAGGGTGGAACATTTGAGTCACTAGTTACAAACTTCAATAACTCCTGAAGAACATTCAGATGCTAATTTTAGACAGTCTATAACAAGCGGTAACAAAGGCATGGGATGAATCATAACAGTGAATAATATCTGGTACTCAAACATCATATTTTATCTAATGATCTCAAAGTACCTTTCTGATATTTAATTATTTAACTCCCACAACATCCTAGAGAGGTAGGTAAATATTAATACACCTTGCAAGAGATAACTGTCATGGTTTAAGCCCAGCTGGCAAATAAGCACCACACAGCTGCTTGCTAAATTTCACCTCTCCTCTCCACCACAATGAAATAGGGAGAAAAATCAAAAGTAAAACTCATGGGTTGAGATAAGAAGAGTTTGATAACTGAAAACAAAATAGAATATACCAGTAAATATAAATAATAATGATAGTAAAAAGGGAAAGAATAAACTCTGAAAAAGTGATGCACAATACAATTGCTCACCACCCTCTGACCGATGCATGACTCCAGTTCTTGAACCCAGATCTGCCTCCCTTCTGGGTAGCACCTCTGGTTTATATACTGGATATGATGTCTGGGCCACCTGTCCTGGCTATGNGCAAAACCCCCAAAATTGGTGCTATCTACATTATTACCATTCTGAATCCAAAACACAACAAGGTACCAGCCACTAAGAAGAAATGAACTCTATCCCAGCTGAAATCAGGACATTAATTCAGTCTGGAAGAAGATTTGAAAGAAATTGTAACAGTTCTGTAAATCTATTTATGACAGTTTGAATATTCTCAGTCAGGCAAGTCTTGACTTTCAGTCTATGTGGTAGACAATCCTGTGTTGGTACACCAAATGAATAAGAAGGTTTGCAGCAGCCTTTTTGGAGATACTTGAAGAGAAGGAGGGTCCTTTTCAATGGCAGAACTTGGTGATGGATTAAGAATCAGGTCTCCCTTTCCTTTGCTGATTTCCCCATCATTCAGCCAGGATTTTTGAATTGCATTCTTAAAAGTAGTATTTTTTTCTTGATGTTACTAAGCAATGATATTTCTGAAGTCCACTGACAGTAACACATGCACATAAAATTCAGTTGGGTTTCAGTCCAATTTCGAAAAGTAACACTTCAGTCCATCTGAACTCAAAAGATAATTCTGATCTTCAGCTGTTCATTGGCTAAAAAACTTTATTATAAATTACTATTTCATATACCATTAGATAGATTTGCTGACTTGTTTCACTCGAGGGTAAATGCAAACTATTGACAATCCCATCTGGTTTTAGCTTGTCCTGCTTCACCCTGAAGTACTACTTCATAAGCATGTCTTGGCAGAACATAATTTAATGGATTCTTGGCCTTATTGGCCCTGGCTCTTGACATACTTATTTTATATTATATGGGATTACTGTGGTAATTTTCCTGGAGTCTTCCTTTTTTTTCTGGATTACTCAACAACCGTCTTGACTCTTTTGGCTCTTGGATACACCCTGTAACTTTCTTAGTATTGACCTTATTGATCTCAACTAAACTGTAAGATGCAACCCAGTAACAAGCTCTGGTTTAGAGGCATACTTCTGCCTAGAAATAGCAGCTTTTTTTTCATGGGATAAAATAAAATAAAATATTACTTACACATAAGAATATGTTTCCCAATGCTGTGTCTTACACCGTGATACTCTAAACCTTCTGTGAGGATATTTTCATTACAGAGCTATTTCAGTCTGTTTTGATAGGAGAAAGAAAAAAATCACAACATAAACAGAGATCATGTCTTTACTATAATAACGGTCATATGTTTTATTTCCTGTTTTTTCTACCTAGCAGGAATGGATAACCAGACAATATTCATGTTCCAATTTCTTTGTAATTTAGTTTCTAAAAACCAGATGATGTTGGTATTGTGACTGGAGAGTTCTATTATTTGTTGAAAGTACATTGATCAAAATCATATTTTGTATTTTAGGAGCAGCCCTGTAAAAATTGTTTTGAGTTGATGGAAATCCTGATTCCAGGTTTTTATCACATGTATTTTCTCCCACTGTAGTTGGGAGTGATGAATACAATTCAGGTTTTGTTTAAAAATGAGAAGTGTTATCCTCTAGTTCAAGTAACTTGCATGCCATAATGGTTTCAGTGACACTGAATTATCTGATGGTATTTAGGTCACCCTGATTAAACAGCAAAGTCTTAAAAATTTAGCAAATTTTATTAAGTTTAAACTGGTCTGATACAGCAACGTTGAAATTCATTCTCTGATATCTGTTCATGTATAATCTACATTCAGAACATGAGATAAAAAGAAAAAGGTTTATTTTGTGACAAATTAATTTTGAGGATGCATTTTTCTCCTTAAATTGTGTTTTCCACACTGTACTTTAAAGAGAGTCTCAATTCAGACAGATTTAATTCAGAATATCAACTGTTCTAAAAAGTCCTCAATTTTCATGTGTCTCCTCTGCTGAATTTGAAAGTCCTAATTGCTATTCAAGTGTTTCTTCCTGCTGAAATATTCAAAGACGCAGATATATTTTACTGAAACCTTTAAGTTTTAGAATAAAAAGTCGGTAATTTTTTTAATGGGCTCTGAAACTAGAGATCTTTTTTTCAGAAGTAAATACATTTACTAAATTAATGCTATGTACAAATTTTCCTTTACTTTTCAGAGATCTAACAGAAGACCAGTTTTTTTTTTTTAATTTATATCTTTTAAAAATGCTTATGGAATATAACACTCTTGAAAAGGTGAAACTAGCTGAAATGATGATGGAAAATTCTTTTTTTAACAGCTGTAAGCTTCTTGATCTGTTCTAAAAAATGAGAAGATTTTGCTATGGTCTGAGCCTGGAAGCTCCTGCCTTTGCTTTCGTGATATGATCTTCTCTAATTGTATTTCATAGGCCAGGGGCCAGAGGAAATCCAGTTATGGCAATAAATTATGGTATCTTGAATCATACCAACCTACTCACTGAGATGAGCCTCAAATATCAATATGTAAAAAAATTACAAAGAAATTTATTTTCGAAAAAGTTCTCAATGTATTTTTCACTTTTACAGCTGTTATAATGGCTTAGACATGGAGTTGGATGTACAACCACATTCAGAAATTAATTCCACTGCTTGCAAGCCTGAAAATCTGAGAAAGCTAGTTTGTACCTCCATTTGTTCATCCAGTTTTGGCCTGTGGGAAAGTGGGACTAAAAAACATAGCACGTGTTGAATAATGTAGGAAGAGTGAGCTACACCTTTAACAGGAAGGTTAGCAAATTGACATGCACAATCCCTGTGCAAACTCTAGCTTCAAATGCTTAGGCATGAAAGTGCTGGCCCAGGATGTTCTTCACTAAGCCTCAAACTAAAGCAAAAAAAAAAAAAAAGAAGAAAACTCAGTGAAGAGCTCTGAAGTTTGCAACACTTTTGGGTTTTGGGTTGGTTTTACAAGTTTGATATAACTGGCCAGCTTATTTAGCTTAAAAAATAACTGCTTTGCAGAAATGTTTTGGGTTTTTTCATAGATGGAGTGATAAATACACAGCCTGGGGACCTGGATTTCATCCCTCACTTCAAACACAGCCCTTAGCCACAAGGTCCTCTAGCACATTAATGACTGGTTAATTGGAAGGTAGGTATTAATGCGTTGCATGCCAAATGTGTCTGAAAGATGCATTCAGCCTCCCAGTAAAAAAAAAGTTCCACACTCATGCCTCGAAGCCTGAAACTACCGAAAGATGCATATTGAGTGGAAAGAAGTAAACAAGGACAAAAGATTCAATTTTATATTATGGATGTCTTAAGTGTACCTTGAATATTTTTAGACTTAGGTTCAAACTCCCCTCAAGTAACCCCTGCAAAAAAAAAAAAAAACCACTGTGATTTCAATATTAGAATTTATAGGATCTGTGATGATATAATAAAGAGTGTAGGTTTTTTATTAGCAGGAATTACCATTCTGGGATAAACATTAATGTACCGTGCAAGAACCGTATCTAACGGCTATTGTGTAATAACATCCCTGAAGTTTGTCGCTACTCATAGAATATCTGTGAATCTCTAGACCTTTCAAATGTCATTTTAGTAGACTATACATGCTAACATGAATCTGCAGCATAAGACTGAACCTTATCCAGACTCTGCAATTCTAGGACAAAAAGGAATTTTAGTTGTTCAGTTTAAGCAGAAGTTTTTAATTTATTTGTTTTGCTGGAAGACACCAACTTAAATATGAAAATGCAGGAAATTTTTTTCATGCTGATCAGTTTGGGGTAAAATTTCATAAATCTAGGAAGAGATATACCTCAAAGAATCTAATTTTTATATTTAAAGAAGATGAAAATCAAGGTTTTCAGTGAGATTAATCTATTAGAGAGCTTATGACATATGGAAGTATCATGCTGAATCCCTCTTCCAAGTAGATGTATCAGAGTTTTTAGACATCTCAAAACCTGATATAAACAGATTCCAAATCCTAGTGTTTTCTACCAAAGAAATATTTTATGAATAACAAAATTGAATTGCCCTTGAGAAGAACTCTTAAGCAAATGATCCTCATAGTCTACAGTGGAGACAATTCCATAGTCTACAAGCTTTTGGCCATCCCACTTCTGCTGCACCGTGGTGCAGGTGGAATCTGTTACTAGGTTGAGAAAGCCATCACCTGTGCTTTAGCTCATTATGTATATTATCAAATGAATAGAATAATAAAACCACATGCATAAAAAAATCATTTTTTATTGAGAAATCTTTCTTGTAAAAAAAAAAGGAAGGTTTTTGCTACCAAGACTGATTACATCAATTTTGACTTGCAGCTTCTCTAGTAATAACTCATTGTTATGAAAATTCTGTACAGCTGGAAGGAAAAAATAGTCTATGCCATTATACTTGACTGTAAAGACTGTAAGGAAGAGATTTATTTTGTGTTTTACTTTCTGGGCAATTATGTTTAACAAATGGTGATTTTGAAGAAAAATGGTGGGTTTTTTTCTTTTTTTTTTTTTCCAATTAGGAACAACAAAGGAACGGTGAACTGTATTAGGAAGTGTTTATGCCTGTAAAATACTGCTCTTTTGCTTTTCTAAGCCAAAGACTTAGCATCTAGTGACTCTTAAGGTAGATGGAGTGTTATGTACAGAGAAGGGCTTCCAAAGTAAGTAAATAAAGAAGAAACACTTAGTTTAAATGGACTCTTAGTCCGGTGGCACTCCATGGAACAAAGACCCATTTGGTGATGTGGACTTGCTTTGTCCTCCTCCCTCAACACTGTAAAGGTATCACATGCTGTCCTCTGACCTCAGCTAACCTCTAATCTTGCAGTTGTGCCTCCACAGGTGGATGCTCACCCCTCTGTGTATCCCCAGAGGAGTCACCAGGACAGTGAGAATACTGCTATTCATTTGCACGGATCCTGGTACCGAACTGGAGCCTCAATTAGCTGTTGCGTAAGCAAGTAGTGAATAGAATCTGGTAGCTACCTCAATCCTTTGGCTGTATTTACCGTGTTTCTTATTTCGATTCAGGTTTTTGAAAGACAATGGCAGCTGTTCTGCACTTTTATGACAACTGTTTTGCATTGCAGTTTCACACCTGATGCTTTCTTTCATTTTTTTCAACCATACTTGTTACTTTCTAATTATTTAAAGTAAGTTTTTCTTCTCTAGATCCTAGACACCTGTCCATGAAACAGGAGGGGATGTCAGTTACATGCTAACTGAGATCAGTACTGACGTAACTAAAGCTGTCAAAGCATTACCCCTTTGCAGCAGCTTCTGCCACAGCAATTTTTTAAAACAAGTTATTAATTTATTTGTTATTATCTGCTGGAAACCACAAAGAAATGAGAATTATTTTCAGTAATTTTTAGTTATTATGGGTTTTAAATATGTGTACTATAACCTATTATACCACTTAGGTAATTGCACTGTGTCTGCTTTGTTCATGTTTTGATTAAGAGCTGACTGGCTCTGTCATGCCCATACTGTTGAACTTAGTGCAAAAAATTGGATTGCCCTTGGAAAATGACACAAGATTTTTTTTTTACTGAGCTTTGGCTATATATTGTTTTCTGTTGGTATGTATAAAAACTTGTCCATAGTGATCCTTATACCATAAAATCATAGGCATTACCATCCAGGGATGAAGAATATTTTTCATGAGATCTGAACTAATTTGTAATTCTCCTGTTATGACAAATTCAAAACACAGATTAGGAACCTTGGGAATTCATCCATTTTTTTGCTCAATTTAGTGCCATTTATATAGTGCACTGCTATATGCAAGTATTGCAAAAAGGTCAATTCTAGTATGCTAATATGCTAGTCTATGTCAGTTCATAGACTAGGATATGTTTGACACAAACCCCAGTGGTTATAATTTCACTTCTCTATAATTACACAAATACAACCTGCTCTAAGCTTCAAAATAAATTTTGGTGTTATATGTCCATATGAAGTGAAAATTAAAAAGTTTGTTCACATTTCTATGGGGCAAAGCTGTGACTCATAGTAAGAAATAAAATCAGTTAGCATACTTTATAGATGACTAATGTCTTTTTCAGGGGTCCTGTAAATATCTCCGTTCTAATTGGCTCTGCTGCCCTTTGAGAAAAGGCAGAAACCTGCCGTGTGTTGGCCAAAGCCCAGCATTAAGCGATAGTCCCACAGTGCCTGGCCCGCCTCAGAATTCCACTTGCCTGGACTGGTGTCTCAACCCAAACAAAGGCCCTCAGGGGTTACCTCCAAAAAAATACAACAGCAGGAGAGATGTCTATGACTAGTACCTGTTGAGCCTTCATAGCAGAATGTCTCTGCATCTGATGTATCTTTCTGAGTAGGTCTAAGATGTTAAGAAAAAAACTCTCTCAGTGATCGTTCTGAAAGGAAGGTAATTGTCAGTATCAGGTGGTACAAAAGTCCAGAATAACCCATGGTCTATCTCAGTTTGACAGTCTTGTACAGTGGTTCTTACTTTCTTTATCCATCCCTTAACTTCCTCTCTCTGCAAACTGATCTCTCCTCATTTTGGTATATTTAACATCCATAGTTTGTTTCAAACAATTTATACCTTTGACATTCTGTTTGGTTCTACCAAACAA
>VYXC01013041.1:30257-41916 GCA_013397175.1 Platysteira castanea
CCCAAGCGGAATGAGCGGCCAGGCCCCGATCCCGGCTCCCGGAGCCGCCCCTTGCTCCGCTCCGATTCCGTCCCTCCCGTTCCGTGTCGGTGCCACCCCAACGAGCGCTCCTCGCAGGGGGACAGCGAAGCCTCGGCCAATTAAGAGGAATTAAGGAAATTAAGGAAATTAACGCTGCCGAGGGCGGTTCCAGAGATGAACCAGATTTTGGTGTCCTTGGACAAGTTATTCCCCTTTTTTGTGCCCTTGGATGAGTTATTCCAATTTTTTGGTGCTTTTGAACGAATTACCCCTTTTTTTGTGCCCTTGGTTGGGTTATTCCCATTTTTTGGTGCCCTTGAATGAGTTATTTCCTTTCTTTGGTGACCTTGAACGAGTTATTCCCTTTTTTGTGCCCTTAAAGGAGGAATTCCCTTTTTTCCCGACCCTGAGCTTCTCTCCCGCGCCAGGATCCCTCCCTGCTCCCGAAGCCTTTGTTCCCCGAGCACAGGGAGCCTTTGGAACGCGGCCCCGGAGCCCCGGGCACGGGGGTTTGCGTCCGGCTCTCCCGATTTTCCCTCTTTGGTGCCTTTTTCCCCCGGAATCCGAAGGTGCCTGCGCTCTCTGCCCGGCTCCAGCGCCCCGGGCAAAGCCTGACCTTTGCTGCTCCCTCTCCTCTCGGAGGAGAAGGAGGGGATGGAATAAAAAAAGGAGATTTTTGTGTGGAAAACAACTCGTGAGGAGCGACGGAAGAACAAAAAACGCTCTGAGGGTTCGCTCCGGGCTCTGGCCGAGCCGTGGCATTCCCGGCTCTGTCCTGGATCCAGCGAATCCCATCCCTCGGAAGCGGTGCCACGGCAGGGCCGGGGCCACGGTGGCACCCCGGAGGTGGCACTGGGGTGGCAGGGACAGAGGGGCCGGGCAGGGGGCACCCCGCTAGGTGGGAATGCTAATCTGTGCCGCGGAGCTGGGATTTGGGAATGTGCCCGAGCCTGGGATGCTTGGAATGATGCCCCCGGGCCTGGCTCTCTCCCTCGTGGATTCTGCTCCCGCCGAGGGAAGGAGCTGCTCCCCGCATCCCAGCGATCCCAAGGATGCAGGAGAGGCGTTTTCCAAGCCCGGCAGGGCTGGGATGGCACCGGGACACGGGCAGGCTCTGCAGGATCCCTCCTGGGCTGATCCTGCTCCGTGTCCTCTTCCAGGATCCTTCCTGGGCTGATCCTGTTCCATGTCCTCTTCCAGGATCCCTCCTGGACTGATTCCACTCCTCCAGGACCCTTCCTGGACTGATCCCACTCCTCCAGGATCCNTCCTTCCTGGACTGATCCCACTCCTCCAGGATCCCTCCTGGACTGATCCCACTCCTCTGGGATCCTTCCTGGGCTGATCCTGCTCCCACCAGGCATTTCCTTCCCCCCCTGCTCCCTCCTGCCTGTCCCAACCCCCTGTGGACACAGCTGAGAGGTGGCCCTGGCTGGTTGACAGCTGGGCTCGATGATCTTAGAGGCCTCTTCCAACTTAAAAAACTCCACGATTTCTTAGGGAATGGGATTAATGCCCGCGGGGCGGCTGCCTCCCACCAAAATCCTTGATCCAAAATCCTTGGGCACCAAAATCCTCAACCAGGACAAGCAATCAGGTCTGAGAACGACCAGCAGAGATCAATGAACAGCCCAGGATGTTTGCTGGACTCATTTGTGCTCCTCGGCCGGATAATTCCCACCAGCCAAGGAGCAGAGCCACGGGAAGCAGCCCCGAGGATCGGGAACCAAACCCGAGGCTCCGACTTTTCCCAAACCCCAGCTCTGCTCTGCCCTCCCTTCACCCTTTCCGCGTTATTTCAGCCCAGTCTCCAGAGGAGAACGCGGGTGCTGCCATCAAATTTTAAGGGAAGGCATTCCCGGGGCGAGGGATTGATGGAAAGGCTGCCTGGAAGGGGAGGGAGGGAGGGAGGTGCCTCCCGCCCCGGTCTGCTCCCCGCCCTTATCTCAGGTTTTACGGCACCATCTGCAGCGCTGCCTTCAGATAAGGGAGGAGATAGCGAGGGGGTGGAAAGTTTAGAGCCTCGTTTTTCTCCTTTCAGGCAAAAAAACGATATAAAACCAACAGCGAGCCGCCGGTGAAAGGAGGAAGTTTTATTTCTTTAAAAAATAAAACAACCCCAAACCCCAACCGCGGCTGCCTCAGCACCGGGAGAGCGAACTGCGATTTTTGGCAGCTCCGAAATCCCGGGGTGCTGCTGCCATTCCTCTTGGAAATCACAGCGGGTGGGGCACATTCCTGCCTCCCTTCCTGCCGTAAATCCGGGATGATGGCTCTGGGTGATCCCAGGAAATCAGGGATGCTCCAGTGGCTGTCCCGGTGTCACCATTCCAGTCCCGGCTGGGGACACTCCCGGCTAAAGGAACAAAATAAATCAGTCCCTGCTCGGCTGCTGGAGCCGGGGCTGGGGTGAGGCTCGGCAGATCCAGGAGCACAGAGCAGCTCCAGGGACCCTCTCTTCCCCTTTTCCCTGTGGTTTACAAATAAAACGTGGACAAAAAACCGGGATTTTTTTGGCAATTCCTGCCTGTGCCGCGGCTCAGGCTGATTTAGCGGTCACGGGGACATTCCTTTGTTTACAAATCAATATTTCGCCGAGGAGCAGCGGGACCTGCCATAAATATCCTCGTAAATGTCCTCGTAAATATCTTCATAAACACCTCCACCAACACCTCCACAGCCACCTGAACCCCATCCGCACCCTCCCCGGGCATGGATCCTGCAAGGAGCCACAGCACGGCTGGGCCAGGGGGGGATTTTTGGGATCTGGTGGGATCCAGGTGGTCTGGAAAGGGTTAAAATATAAAAATAAATTGCCCAGGGAAAGCACAGCCCTGCAGATAATTCCTGGTTCTGAGCATGGGAATTCCGTTCAGAATCGAGGGGGTTTGGGAAAAACGGGAAATTTATTTGTGCTTGTGATGGATAACCCAACACGGATAAATTTATGGATAAATAGGAACATTCCGGGGCTCTAGAGGGGGATTGAGGCGGTGCTGAAGTGAGCAGGGGGAGCTCCAGGGCTCCGGCACTTCCAGGAATTCCAGGATTTGGGAACGTGCCGGGCCTGGCCCAGCACGGCCCAGCCTGGGCACAGCTCCCTTCTCCTGCTGGGAATTCCTTGGGGATTTGGGTCCTCTGAACCCCTGGGAGTGTCCAGGGCCAGGCTGGACGGGGTTCGGAGCACCCTGGGGTGGTGGGAAGTGTCCACCAAAGGGATTTCAGGTCCCTTCCCACCCAAACCTGTGGGATAATCCCGTGTTTGGGGTCCAACGGCTCAAACCCGATCCCAAACCTCCATCCCTGCCCTGCCTGGGCTCTGGGATTTCTCCTTGGCACGGGGAGGTCCCAAATGTTCCCACTGAGGTGGTGGCAGCCCCTCTGTGACCCGGGGAACCCCAAACCCCCCGAGCTGAGCAAACAGAGCCCAGAGAGGGAAGGAGCAGAGATCCCCTGGCAGCAGAACATCCCGAACATCCCCATCTCACAGTTCCTGCTGAAATATGATCTATAAAATAAAAAACCCAATAAAAAGAGCCCCCAACCCCGCAGAAGGAGAGAGGAGGAGGCAGAGTGAGCAGTCAGGGGATCAGTCAGACTGAGGGACGGTGTCACCCCGGGGGAGACGGGGACAAACCCGGCCAGGGGAGCTGCGGGAAGACCCCGCTGGATCCCGCCCTGCTCCCGCTCCCCTCGGCTGCCCTTCATCGACAATAAATCCCCGCGGGGAGGGCGGATAAATGGCAACGAGGCGTTTAATGAGGGGAGAATTAATTGCTGGAGAGCCCCGCGGCTCGGCTGGGGTTTGAGTTGTCACCGCCAGCTCCCGTCCCCCGGCCCTGTGCCCCCATCCTGTCCCTGGGAAGTGCAGCTTTTCCCTAAAACTCCCCCAAAATCGCTGATGAATGATCCAGCCCTGGAATCAGCACCGAGCTCCCGCTTCAGGGCTGGGCTTGGCCTTCCCAAGAGCTGCTTTTCCCTGTTCCCAGTGCCCTCTGGAGCAGGGAATGAGGGTCAGAGGCCCCCGGGCTCCATGCCCGAGTAGGTTTTGTGGGAAAGGGGGATTCAGGTGGGATTCAGCTGGAGCCCCTGGAGCAGGGAATGGGGTCCATGCCTAAGTTGCAGGAGCTCCGGTTTCCTGGAAAAGTGGGATTCAGCTGGAGCCCCTGGAGCAGGGAACGGGGTCAGAGCCCCCCGGGCTCCATCCCAGCCCTCTCCCACCTCTCCAAACCCTCCAGAGCAGGATCTCTGGGCCCTGACAAGGAATATTTAATGATTTCCCCCAGGGCGACGCTCAGGCAAGCACGTTTGTCATTTATTTCCCTGGATTTCCCGGAGCACCATTAATTTCCCAGGATAAACTCCATTAGGGGAGAGGCATTAATTTCTGGGCTGTAACTCATTCCCAGCTCCGCAGACAGGGATTCCGCTGGTTAAGGATTGCTCAAATATTGATCTGGGCATTTCTAATTAACTCTGCCCACGTGTTAATACTCATGCTCCCCCAAATTGATTTCGGACGGGCCCAATAATGAGATTTAAAACCCGAGGTAACGCATATTTATGTGTTTAATTATTAGATTCATTAGCAGTTCTAATAAAGGCTCTCGGCCCGGCACTTGTTGACTTTCGACACCTCGGCAGAGGAAGGGGAGACAAAAGCCCTGCCTGGGAAGCAATTAACACCTGGTGTAATTATTAATACATTCCTCGGTTGGGTTGGGAGCCGAGGCCATCTGTGAGAAGCACAGAAATATCTGACGGGTTCCTGGCGCCGGGAGGGAGCGGGGAGTGTGAAATCCGCGTGGGAAGCAGCGGGAGGATGGCACGGAGGGGACCGGGGGTGACAGAGCTCCTGCTGCTGGAGCCGGGTCCCGAATTCCCCGGGAACGGGGTGAGCCCAGCGTGGGGAGGGCGGTCCGGGAGATGGGCTGAGGTGGGGATGTTCTGCCCCAAATTTTGGCCTCTCCTTCCCAAATGTCCAGGTTTTCCTGCAGTGTCACACCTCGGAGCGCCCCTATCCCCACCCAGATCCAGTCCTGGAATGGTTTGGGACGGAGGGACCTCAAATCCCATTTCTGGGTGGGATTTGCCCCTTTCCACACCCAGATCCCACCCTGGAGTGGTTTGAACTGGGGGGACATTAAATCCCACCTCAGGATGGGTTTTCCCATGGGCAGGGACACCTTCCACCATCGCAGCCTGGATTTGAACAATCCCAGGGACGTGGTATCCCCCAAAAACGCTGGAATTGGGCACTCTTGGATCACTGCAACACCCCTGGATCCCCTCTCGGGGTATCCCAGGGCCCATCCCCTCTTCCAAGCTGGAATTGCTCCCCAAGTGACTGAACCAAGGCGACCTCTCAGTCTCAGCCACCGCCCCCATTTATTTTGGGATCCATTCCTATTTTGCCATCGCGGAGCCACAAACATCCCACAAAAACACCCCCTTTCCCCTTTCCCGGCCATCCGTGGAGATTTACAGCCCTGTATCCCAAATCCATCACGGAAACGGCCTCACCTCTGCCCCCCTGAAGAGTCCAGGCCCAAGATTTGGCCGCTAATAACCTAAAAACCCATTTTTGAAGGGTTCATGTCCAGCTGCTGCCACCTCATCCCGAAATTCCCCCCTCCCTCCCGTGCCCGCGGATTCCTGGGCGGCCCTGCAGAGCCTCCGTTGTAATTTGGTGCTGGGGCCACTGGGAAATTGCTGACAATTGGGATGAAAACGGTTGGAAAATTGCAGCGTTCAGGCCCGACTCGCGTGGGGAAATTGCAGAGGGAGCGCTGGGAGAGGCCGGGTTGGAGTCAGGCTCCGGAATCCTGCAGCCGTCCTGGATTTGTAAATAAATGTGTAAATCTGGGCGAAGCGATTGCCCCTGAGGGCAGGGAAAAATTGGGAAAGGGGAATGGGAGGGGGAGCCCGAGGGGCTGTGTCTGATCCCACAACATTCCCGGATAAAGCTCAGCTTGGGCAGGGCCGTGGCTGTGCCCAGGGCTTGGAGCTGATCCAGTTTTTTCAGGAATAAAACATCCCAGAGCTTGCTTAGGTGTTTGCTCACTGGCAGCTTGTACTCCCAGGGATTCATCCCAAATTTTGCCTGCCAGGATTACTGATGCACCTCAGGGAGAGCAAGAAACTCCTGGGGTTTTCCCACCCATTTTTAACGATTCCATGATTCTCCAGAAGGCCTTTCCCAACCCAAACTATTCCATGATCCTATGAAATGCCTTTCCCAACCCAAACAATTCCCTGATTCTGCGATATCACCGCTGCGCGAAGAAACCGGAAGGGAATTCCGGATTCCTGCAAAGCTGCCGCTCACCTCTTCCCAAATCCCTCTTTCCCCAGATCCCTCTCTCCCTGCTCCCAAGCCCGGGCCCCCGCCATGCCCACGGGAGTTTTTGTTCCACCCCAAAACCTTGTCAAAGCCCCAAAAAGTGGGACAGGGAACGTGGAGAAGAGCGGGATCCAACCGCTGATGGAATTGGAGGAATTCCGGACGCGCTGATAATTAACGAGCAGACATTCAGCAGCCGGGGTCTCATTTGCATAAATCTGCATCGTCAGCCCGGGAGCTGAACAATGGCGGCGGGGCTCGGATCCGTTCCTCGTTCCCTGGGAATCGCCGCCTTGGGAATCGGAGCCTGGATTTCATCCCAAATTTCTCCTTCTGGCTCCGAGCCCGTCCGCGATCGCCCGCGAGGCCTCGGCACAAGCCAGGAGCCTTTTCCCGCTGTGCCCCTGCCCAAGGAGCACCTGGGGACTGGGAAGGATGAAAATTCGGGATTTTAATGGGTGGTGTAAACACAGGGAGCCGTAATCGTCCTTAATTACAGCTAATTGGGAATGTCGGGTGTTGTGAATGCTGGGAGATGGAGCCGGGGATGCCCATTGGATGTTCCGAGGGTAATTAAACACTCCGGAGTTAATTAATCACTCGGAGCTTCCTTTTATTCAGTGATCCCGATGGGAATGAGCCAGGACCCTCCTGGGAAGGGGGAATTTGGGTGCTGGGGTGCCCAGGGGGGTTCAGAGTCTCCATCCCTGGAGGCGTCCAAGGAATTCCTGGAGGTGGCACTCGGAGCTCTGGGCTGGGGACAAGGCAGGGATGGGGCACAGCCGGGACTCGGTGACCTTGGAGGGCTTTTCCAAGCTCAGGAATTCCAGGATCCTGCCCAAACCGGGTTTGATTCGATCTCAGCCGTGCCCTGTGGATGAACATCCCAGTGTGGAACTTTCCTTGGGGGAAACGGTGCCCATTGTCCACTCGTGGTCAGCAGGATCGGGGAGGACAGCGGGGGCAGGACGGATCAGCACCAGAAATGTTTTATGGGATCAATTCCCGAGCCCGGGCAGGGCAGGGCTCAGGGTTTGCATTTTAGGGAGCCATAAATCAGCCCCAAATCCCAACCCGACCTCTCACCGCCTGCTGACCTTTCCCTGTCTCCAGCGAAGATCTGGAGCACAAAGCGTAAAATTGAAAAACGGGAAGGGTTTTGCTGAATGGGACGGAAATCGGGCAGCGATTCCCTGGCAGGTTTCCAGGAGATGTGTGGAATGTCGCGCTCCCACCCTTGGGGAAGCTCTTTGATCCCGGGCTGGCCTCAGCCACGCCGGAGCCTCCAGGAGATCAGGAGCCAGAGGAATCGGTCGGCTCCAGATGAACCCTCCGAGGTCTCTGCCGAGTCAGGATTTTCCGGGAGCTCTTTTCCAGCTCCACGGTCATTATTTAGATTTTCCGGTGTTTTTTTTCTCTGTGCAGACTCCAGGCTTTTTTTAACATTTTTTTCCCAAAGAACCTCGCTGTTACTGCGGATATTTTTCCTCCTTAATACGGGAATAATTCTCCTTTTGTGCTTCATCCCTGCCTGGACGCCGACCTGGCCGGGGATGGTGCTGAGCTCAGCTGGCCTCAGCCGGGGCTCTTTTCCAGGCCAGGAAAAGGGAATCAATCCCATCTCTCTCCATCCTTCCCTCACCACCCCTTCATCCCGCCCCAGGACAGGGCTGAGGGTGGGAAATCTGGAGTTATTTGCCCCAAAATCCGCATCAAACATCCCCCGGCAGAGGTGGAACCTGCCGGGATGCAGGGATTTGCTTCCAGCGGAGCTGGGAGCCTCAGGGCTTGGCAGCGTTGAGAGGAGATTGAATTTCTTTGTGCTCTCAGGGGTTTTGTGGCAATTCCGGGATAAATGGACCCAAACGAAGCCAAGCCGTGGGAAAATTCGGGAGAGGCCGGAGGGAATTTTCCTCTGAGGGGAGAGCTGGTGGCCTCATTCCATGGGAAATCTGCCGCGGTGGGAATCGGGGGAATCTCCGGCGGGCTCGGAGCCCGAAGAGTTAACGAGAGGAGCGATTAACAGGCGTGAATCTCTTCTTCCTCGAAATCCTTGAAGGACTTCCAAAGGGAAGGAGGGAAGCGCCGGAGGGGCTCTGATCCCCCCTCCTTCCCCCCCGGCGAGGATTTGCGATGTGCGGGAGGAAGATGAGAGAATTCCAAAGAGCGGGGACGGGAGATTAAATCAACCCAGCGCCCCGGAGATGCTGAAATATTTATTTAAAGGAGAAGGGAAAGGGGGGAGGGAATGGGAAGAGGGGGGGATACATGGAATTAAAATGTTCATTAGCTTCCAGTGCATAATTAATAGGGGCCTTGTTACAGCTGGATAAAGGATTCCCTGCTTTTCCTCCCTTCCTTTCTGCCGGCTCTGGGAAAGGCTGGGAAGGGCTGGGAGGGTTTGGGAAGAGCTGGGAGTCGGGAGCAGCCGTCCCTAAATCCATCCCATTCTGGCTCTTTTCGGGTTGTTTCACCCCGTCCTGCTGGAGGTGCTGGGGTGGAAGGGCTGAGCTGCTGCCGCCAGGTTTGGGGTGCTCCGGGCGGGGTTTTTTTGGAGCAGAGGGAATGTTGGGGTGGGTAGAAGGAGGTCGGCGAGCTCTCAGCTGCCTGTTGGATCCGTGCTCCCATTTTTCCCTCGAGATTCCTCAGCTTTGCCCTGGAACAAAAGCGAATTCCCTCATCCCCGGGCTCCGAGGAGCAGCAGCACGAGGGCCACTAAATATCGGGAAAACCCCACGGAATTCCGAACGGGAGGCTCTGATCAGCGGCTGGAGGGGATCATTGAGGAGGAAAACGGGAAATAACCCTGGAATTGCCGGATAGGGATGGATCCCAGGCCCGGGAAGGGCTGAGGAACCCCGGCCCCGCATCTCCCGCTGCTCCTCCTCTCCATCAGCTCAGCGGGAACCCCTGGGTGCGGAGATGGCTCCCAATAGGATGGGGCCGTGTTTGCTAATTTGGGAGGATTAGCGGGAGTGGAATGACTGAGATCCCTATCGCCAGCCCGGGGGGAGCTCTGCGGCTACTCCCGCTGGATCCAGGGAAGCAGCAGAAGGGCCTGGAATACGGAAAGGGTCTTTTCCAACCCAAATGATCCCGTGGCCCTGTGGAAGGGCTTTTATCCCAATGATTCCACGATTTTCATGAAGGTCTGGGGTCTGGGATGCCCCGAGCTGCTCCAGCCTGGGCACAGGGAAGCCCGGGTGCTTCAGATCCCACCCCAACTCCCCAAAATTTTAGGCAGAGCCTCAAAAAAAGCACGGGAGAACTCCCTGAGAACAGCAAGAAGGGGATAATGCCCTTCCTTGGCCTCTGCTCCAAGGCAGAATTCCAGGCCCGAGCTTTCCAAGGAAAAGCTGCCCTGACCTTCCCACTGCCCCCAAGCTTGGAAATAAAACCTGGAGCTGCAAATTTCCCCTGAAACACCAAGAAATGAGAGGAGAAAAAGATCCCCTCGATCCTTTTTGTGCCTGGGAGAGGCCAAAAAATCCCTTTAGAAGGGAAATTTCCCTTCCTCCTTTTCTCCCTTATCCCATGGCCTCCCAGCGTGGAATTCTGCTCTTTTCCCTCCCATCCAAGCCCTTTCCACTTGGAATTCTTCCCTGGGGAGGTTTTCCCTGCCTGGGGAAGGCGGCAGAACCCGGGGTGCCCCCAGGACCCCTCAGGGCTCTGCTCAGGCTCCAGGGTTTTTCTCCCCCTTCAATTTTCTTTTCCCCCGGAGCAATCAGGCTGGAAAAAAATCTTACACGGAGATCTTTATGGAATGGGAGAAGGGAAAACGTTGAGTGGGTGGAAATTCCGGAAGAAATAAAGGGGTTTATTCTCAGTGCCAGCTAATGAGATTAGAAAACAGAGACTGGGCTGATACCGTACAGGGAAAGACAAAATACACTGGGAAAAGGGGAAAAAAAAATCCACAGCGCTGCAGCTCCTCGGAAATGTCAAAATATTGCTTTTCCCGGGATGATAAAGATGGAAGAAATAGCCGGGTTTCAGTTTCAAGTGCCACATCATCGCTCTTCCCCTCTATAATTTTTATTAAAGTGGGAAGGTGCCAGGAAACTCTTCCGGAGCTGTTCTGGTGCTGCCGGAGGGAATTCGGAGGCTTATCCCAGGAAAAGGTGTGGGAAGCAGAGCTGTGGGTGCCCTGTGCCCACCCTGGGGTCCCCATGGGGCTTCGGGGGGCACACCCAGAGTGTTTCTCCAGCCCACATCCATTTTTCCAGTCTGTATCCATTTTCCCAGCGTGTATCCATGAATTTTTCATCAAAGGTGGCAGGAGCGCTGTCCCAGGGTTTTGGCTTTATCTTTTATCTCTGCTGGAAGGCCCGGAGCTGGAAAAATTCCCTGGAAGCATGGTTGGGATGATTTATACATCTGGAGAAAGGCAGAGCCCAGGTGGGAAGAGCCAGGGAGGATCCCATGGTTCCGCTCCTCCTTCTCCCCCTTCTTGGAATTATTTCCGCCCTTTTCCTCTTGTTTGGAATCCATAAAATCCCAGGCACCACCAGGAAATGAAAGGTGGGAAATCAGGGCTTCATAATCCACAAAAACCTCTCCGTTTGTATTTCCAGCTGGGAATGTTTTTAATTTGAGGCATTCCAAAGTTTCCCATGGATTTTCCCCTCGTATTTCCATGGGTGCTTCCTGCAGGGACCAATCCCGCTTCGGAGAGGAAATCCATGGATACCCAAAGGTGGCCTCCTGAGCATCCCTCGCTCAGACCTTGGATTCCCACTGGGAATCCTTGGAAAAGCCAAGGCTGGAGCACAGAGGGAACTCAGCTGATCCCCCTGTCCTGGTTCCTCCTCAACACCTCCAACCCTTCCCGTTTATTCCCCCAAAAAACCCTTTTCCCCCAAAAATCCCAACCCATGAACGCCCCTTGCTCAGGCCTTGCATTCCCAGTGAAAGTCCTTGGAAAAGCCAAGGCTGAAACACCGTGGGACACTCAGCTCCCAAACCCTCCTCAACACCCCCAACCCTTCCCACTGATTCCCCCAAAAAACCCTTTCCCCCCAAAAATCCCAACCCATAAACGCCCCCAGCTCAGGCCTTGGATTCCAAGTGAAAATCCTTGGAAAACCCAAAGCTGGAATGCTGTGGGACACTCACCTCCCAAACCCTCCTCAACCCCCCCGACCCTTCCCATTTTCCCCCCTCAAAAAACCCTTTCCCCCCAAAAATCCCAACCCATAAACGCCCCCAGCTCAGGCCTTGGATTCCAAGTGAAAATCCTTGGAAAACCCAAAGCTGGAATGCTGTGGGACACTCACCTCCCAAACCCTCCTCAAC
>VYXC01013041.1:41925-56435 GCA_013397175.1 Platysteira castanea
AAATCCCAACCCATGAACGCCCCCAGCTCAGGCCTTGCATTCCCAGTGAAAATCCTTGGAAAACCCAAAGCTGGAATGCCGTGGGACACTCAGCTCCCAACCCCTCCTCAACACCCCCAACCCTTCCCATTTTCCCCCCCTAAAAAACCCTTTCTCCCCAAAACCCCAACCCCATCCCTGCACTGACAGAGCCATTCTGAGCTCCCTCCTCGCCGCCCCTTGGGCCAAGCGGGACCGGGAAGAGCTTTCCCAGGTCCATTTTTCCGTTTAAAAGCTGGGATATCGTTCCCGAGGAGGCAGGGGCGGGAGCACAGCACAAAGGCCGTCACCGGAGCGCAGCAGAACGGGGCCAGCAGCGCTGGCAGCTGAATTTCCCGAGCCACAAAGCTCCCGTTTTCATGCAAATATCCCGGAGAAATGAAATCCCGGGGAAGAGAAAGGCAGATAACGCGTTATGTAAGCGGAATTATCTCGGCGCAGACGGCTCCTTCCAAGGGTTCGGGGTTTATCCGTGATTTTTGTGATTTTTTCGGAGCGGTCGGTGCCTCGGTTGGGGCTGGGGGAGGCGATGGAGGACCGGGAGGTTCATCCTTCACAAAGCCCCTCTGGAATGAGCAGCGAAGGCGGAAAAAAGCCGGGAGAAGATTCCGGGCACCGATTCCGCGGCCTCGCTTCCCGCCGGATCCCGGAGCAAACATCCATTAATGAGGCCTCCAAGGAGCTCCCGGCTTTTTGGAGATGAAGCCTCCGATCCAGCAGGAAGGGAAATGGGATTGGGATGTGCTGAGCGCGGCTCCTCTCCCACCTCAACCCCTCCGTCCCTGCAGGGACAGCCGGGAAAAGCGGGAATGTTCACCCGGACCTCGGGATGCTCCAACGCTGCTGCCCCGCGGGAGGATTCCAGCTGGAATCCGTTTCCCATGGAGACAAATCCATTCCCAGCAGCTCCCAGCTCCTTCTCCTTCCATTTCCCATTTTCCTTAAGGTTTTCAGTGCATTTTGCGGGAGTTTTGCAACAAGAACAGCCCCGTTTGTGTCCGTAGGTGTCCATAAAAATCCATTTGCGCGTGGAACTGCAATTAACTGAGCCCTGGATGAATCCAAGCCAGCAGAATTCCCACTGCTCCCCAAATCCCTGATGATCCCTCCCCTGGATGCTCTGGGCAATGCTCAGCTCCTTAATTCCCACTCCCGCAGTTCCCATTCCCAGCAGATCCCATGGAGATGATTTCCCTGGCAAACCACGCTGAGCTCGAGCTCCGGAGCTCCCAAATCCCGCTAAAATCGGGATTTTCAGCCCAAGTGAAGCCGGGGACATCCTGGGATCCCTTGCTGGCTCTTCCCGGCACCCTGTGCCCATGGAACTCATTCCCATCCAAGCAGGGCTGGAATTTGAACAGACCCCACCAGATTTGGGATTTAAAGCCCGTTCCTGGTGCCTGGCAACCCCACGGATCCTCAGCATCCTGGGAAAACATCCCAGGAAGAAGATCCAGGATCATCCCCAGGCTTTTCCCCTCATTCTCACCAGGAAAAATCCCGGGAGGTGCCACACGGAGCAAGGGGGGTGCAACCCCTCCAATTTTGATTTCGAAGAAGGACCGACGAGAAAAAAAATCTGAATTTTCCCCTCGTTCTCACAGCGAAGCCACTCCGGGCTGGAAAATAGGCCAATTCCCACCTTATCTGCTGCCTCCAGCTGGGATGTGAAAAGCTCCGAGGGAAAAAAAAAAAAGCCCATCTTGGCTTTATCTCCTCAGCGCCAAGTTTAATTATCCGCGGCCGCGTCGGGGCCGTGCCCGCGCCGGGGCCTGGCACAACCCGGGGGTGGCACCACCCGGGCGGCAGCACCTGGATTTTGGAGCTGGAATGGGTCAGGCAGGAATATTCTTCTTTTTTTTAATTTTTTTTTATTTTTAAAATTTTTTTTTATCTCCCGTCTGCCAGGAGCCGGAATTTCTCAGCTCCCGCTCGCTCGGTGCCCACGTGCGCGGGACCTGTGTGGGATCCGTGAGGAGCCGTGGTGTCCATCAATTATTTATAGCAGCAACGGCTTCGTTTTGCTCCTTGTTTATTCCCCATTAGCTCGGCGGTAAATACAGGGAAAAGGGAAAAAAAAAAATAAAAAAATAAAAAAAGAAGCCGATGGAAGGCACCGAGGAACTCCAGGAATAAATCCGCTGAGGAGGGGGGCAAACGTTAGGGGATGTGGAGGGGCTGGGGGTTGGAGGGAATAAAAAGCTTTAATCCCAGAAGGGTTTAAAGACTCTTCTAAATGTCAGAGCCTCAACAGCTCGTCCTGAGCCCCGGCGTGCTGGGAAATGGGAATGATGGAGAGATCCCGCTCCCATTCCCACCAGGAGCTTTCCCCGTGTCCATCCCCTCTCCCTGATTGCGTTTAATTCATTAATTGCTGATGGGGCGAGGGGATTTTTGGTTCATTTCTTCCTCCATCCTTCCCCAAATTCCTCTCTTTTCCCTCTGGGATTCAGCCGGGAATTAAATCCCTGCCTTGGGAAGAGCTGGGGAGCAATAGGGGGTGGTGGCTTTTTTTTTAATCACCCCCCCAATTTGGGGACTTTGGGACGTTGTGTTAATGGAATATTTAATGCAAAAAGAAGGGAAAAGGAGGAATTTTGCTCCTGGATTTCAATTCCAAACCCCTCTGCCCGGAAGGCCCTTCCAGAAAAATGAGGGCAGGGCTGGAGCCTGGGAGAGCGGCTTGGACCTCCGAGGGTGGGGGTGAAAGGGCCAGAAATTCCATTAAAAAAGCAAGGAAAAGCCAAGCTGGTGCCCCAGGTTAGGAGGGGGCGCTGGGATGGGTGTGACGTGCCCAGGGTTTATCCCGCTGAGCAGGAATTCCGGATTCCCACCCCTTGGAACCAGGCTAGGTGGGTTTATTTCCCTTTTTTTCCCCGGTTTATTTCCCCTTTCTTTCCTGGTTTATTTCCCTTTTTTTTCTTGGTTTATTTCCCTTTTCCCCCTGGTTTATTTCCCTTTTCCCCCTGGTTTATTCCCCTTTTCCCCCTGGTTTATTTCCCTTTTTCCCCTGGTTTATTTCCCTTTTCCCCCTGGTTTATTTCCCTTTTCCCCCTGGTTTATTCCCCTTTTCCCCCCGGTTTATTCCCCTTTTCCCCCCGGTTTATTTCCCTTTTTCCCCCGGTTTATTTCCCTTTTTCCCCTGGTTTATTTCCCTTTTCCCCCTGGTTTATTCCCCTTTTCCCCATGCAGGCTGGAATCCCCACCCCGGCTCCAAGGCATTCCTTTTGTTTGTGTTTATTTATCAAGGACACCGCGGCTTAGGGGGAAAAAAAACCCAAAATCCACAAAACTTGAAAGGCGGAGAGATCAAAATCCATCATTTCAGGAGAAAACCAACAGCGACTGCGGCAATTCCCGGGAGGATCGGAGCTGTCACCGCTGTCACTTCAGCCCTCACAGAGCATTTCCATGGAAAACGCATTTCCACGGAAAAGCCGCCGCCTCTCTCCGAGCAGGGGAAGCCCCAGCCTGAGGCGAGCGGAATTCCAGGCTGGAATGGGCTGGGAGGGATCCCCAAATCTGCTCATCCCACCCCTGCCACGGGCACCGTCCGTGATCCTGGGGTGATCCAAGGTGGCCTTGGGTGATTCCAGGGATCCAGGGGCAGCCACGGCTCCTCTGGGAATTCCAGCCCAGCCCCTCCCCACCCTCCCAGCCAGGAATTCCTTCCCGATGTCCCATCTAAATCTTCTCTTTCCCACTGGGAAGCTGTTCCCTGGTCTCCCCGGATCCTTCTCTCCTCCAGGTGAACATTCCAAGCTCTCCCAGCCCAGCTCCATCCCTGGGATCCCTCACTCCCACAGCTCCAGCTCCTTCCTGTGCCGGGATCCTGAACTGATCCAGCCTGGCCTTGGGTGATTCCAGGGATCCAGGGGCAGCCACGGCTCCTCTGGGAATTCCAGCCCAGCCCCTCCCCACCCTCCCAGCCAGGAATTCCTTCCCGATATCCCATCTAAACCTCCCCTTTCCCAGTGGGAAGCTGTTCCCTGGTCTCCCTGGATCCTCCTCTCCTCCAGGTGAACATTCCCAGCTCTCCCAGCTCCATCCCTGGGATGCCTCTGATCCCTCGCTCCCACGCTGTGCCGGGATCCCGGAGCTGGAGCAGCCCAACCCAAGCTGAGTTTTGGGGCCAACCCCTCCTTTTCCAGTGGAAGGGATCCGTCCTTCCCAGCCTTTCCCAGGGGTCGGAGCCGCAGGAAGAGGCTGAGCCCCTTCTCCCCTCCCCGCCAGCTCCAGCCAGGGCTTGGCATCCTCCGGGAAGAGCCAGTTCTCCTTCTCCTGCTCCAAAAAACCAGGAATGAGGCTCCGACCATCCACCGATCCCAATCCTGCTCCTAATCCCCTTGGGAAAAGGGCTCATCCAGGGAATCGGGGGCTGGGAAACGCCGCAGAGGCTGGGAGGGATGGAAATCCCATGGATGACAACCACGACATCGGATTTTCCAAGGCAAGGCTCATCCCTGCTCCCAACAATCCCCGCTCCTCGGCAGCTCCGGACCACGCTGGATTTTAATCTCCCTGAAATCCCTTTCCAACCATTCTTTGGGATTCTCTTCCAGGCCCCCAGGCTCTGGTTTGGGGCGTTTGAACTCCCGGCCTCAGAGTGAAGCTCTGGGACTTCCGTCGAGTTAAATCTCGGCTTTATAGGATCAAATCTATTTATTTTATATAAATACGGGGTGGGGAAAGCTCAGCTTAATTCCCAGGAGGGAAAACCCTGCCAGGTGAGGGATTTTGGGACACCTGGAGCAGCTCTGGTGGATTTTAAAGCAGAAGGAGCCGTGCCCGGTGTGGGTGTCTGGAAAATGAAGCCAAGCAAGCTCCGGCTGAAATTAAACCTGACCTGGTCATTAATCCTGGGATCCATTTCCAAAGGTCAGGTGTTGATTTAAAAACAGCCCGGCTCCATCCCCGGGCACTTGGGAATTCCTGGGGGAATTTCCGTGGCCGTCATTAGGTAAAATGTCAGGTTCAGCGTGGGAAGAGGCAACTTCTGGCCTTAAAAATGACAAATTTGGGCAATTTCCACCAATTCTGCTCTGCAACCCGACTCGTTCCAGCTCCGGGCGCTGCAGCTCCTTGTGCCTCCCAGTTCTGGGCTGGGAAGGGATGGAAAAAGGGGAAAGATGGGAAAATTCTGTCAGCGACAGAGCGGGCCTGAAAATCCAGCCTGAAAACCATCCCAAGAAATTTCCTGGATCTGCGGAGGCCTCGTGACCTCATCCCAACAAAAACATTCAAGGAAAAGCTGAAACCTGCCGGACGAGGGGCTCTGCCCGCTTGGAATCAGCAATTCCCTGTTTTCCTGCCATCTTTTGGCCCCCCAGGACGATCCCACCCCACGTTTGGCTCCAGATTTCCTTTCCCCGGGAGAAAATCCCATCATTTCCATGGATTTAATCCCAGGAACTCTTCCCTGATTAACGCTCGGGGTCCTTGGGGAAGGAGCGAGGGAAAAAGAGAAGGAAAACATCCAGGAATGGGAGCCAGACAAATAAAGGATGATGGATAAGGGAAGGCAGGGGAGGGAATTGGGCTCTTCCCCACCAAATCCCATCCCTCTGCTCCCTGCTAATTCCCAGCCTCTGGCAGGGGTTTCCTGATATTAATTAACTTTATTTATGGCTGCTGGCAGAGTAAATCCAGCAATTAAAAGCTCGGGATGGCCCTGGGAAGGGAAGGATCCAGGTGCCGGGAAGGATTTGTTTTCTGCTTTGTGTTTTACTCGCCGAGTTCTGTCCGGAGGGGAGGAGTTGGGCAGCCAAAAAAACGCCCAGGGGAAGTGGAAAGGGCTCCCCAAAATCTCCCTCAGCCTTGGAATTCCCAGCTTGGCCAAAGGAAAGGATTCCATGGTGCCAGCACGAGGCTTGGAGAGGATAAATCTTCCTGGTTTGTCAAGTCGAAGAGTGAAAAATGTTCTAAAAAATGTTAAAAATTTAAATAAACTTTCTAAGATGCATGAGCTGTGAAATTTATTGATTACTAAATTTATTCTTCCTAAAATCCGTTCTTTCTGAAATTAATTTTTGCTCCGAAATTCCAGAGTGGAAGTTCGGTTGCGATAAATAAGAAGGGAAAAAAGAGGGAAAATGGAAAAAAGAACTAAAAATGGTTAAAGCGCTTCCCGCCAGCTGCTCTTTCCCAAAACCACGGAATCGCCCAGGCTGGAAAAGACCCCCGGGATCACCGGATTTTTGTTCCTTTCCCGGGGGGCTCCAAAATCCAGGCAGGACCCGGAGCTCGCCTGGGGAGGGCTCGGCGGCTCCGCGGGGTTTTTTGGCAGCGGCTCCGGATTTAATCGAGTGTGGTGAGAAGAAAACACCGGGAAAAAAATTAAAAACAGAGGGGGAAAAGCCCGAGTGGGCTCCGAGGGAGACTCTTGGCTCCTGGCAGCGCTCACACTTGGCTGCTAATTCCAGGGAAAAGCAGCAATCCCTGGGGGAAGTGGCGAGGGAGAGACTCCAAACCCTCCGCGAGAGTGGGAAACGTTCCCTGGCTCCGGGATTGTTCTTTTTTTTGTAATTATTTTTAAATTTAATTCTCTTCTCATTGATTGCTGGAGCCTGGAGGCTCCATCGCGCTTTGCTGGGAGCGTGGCCGGGATGGAGATGCTGGGAAAAAAAGAGGGAAAATAGGGTCTTTCTGGATTTCCATGGAGGGGAGGGGACAGCGGGGGGGTCGCGCTTTGCTCCGAGGGGACAGGGACGGGACAAGGGGACACTTGGGGATCCCTCCGAGCTTCCCGAGCATCCCGAAAGAATTCCAGCCCCCTGAGCTGTCTCCCGGTGCTCCCGGAGGCTCCTCCAAACCCCACCAGGAGGCTGGGAAAGCGGCGTTGCCGGAGATGTTTCCATGGGAAGGTCTTCGCCAAAAAAAAAAGGAAATAAAAATATGGAAAAAAAACCTGGTGCGAAAACGACAGATTCTGTGGTGAGAGGTAAAATCCCCAGCTCGTGGCAGAATTCCCAGGTTTTTCCAGCGGGCTGGGAATGCGCTTTTGGTTCCTCCGCTGTCGGAACGAACGCGCGGCGCTTTCCCTTCGTTAAAAGTCAATAATTGGGCGCCCCTGGGTGATAATTGGCGATAATCGCCCCCGTTTGTTTCTGTGCTTTGGGGCCGTTGTTGTCTCCATGGGCAATTCCCGGATTTGGGGGCAGGGAAGGGAACTGCTCCCAGCAGAAAACAGAGGAGAGGATCCCAAAAGTCCGAGAATTCCAAAGGTTCCGCGGGCAGGAGCGGGGGCAGGGGAGGATTTGGGCTCCTCCTGCCCCTGGATCTGGCGCAGACGGCTCCAAAATCGGGGCAGGGAGAAGGAATAGGCGTGGTTTTTGTAAAGCCGAACTTGGCCCAGCTGCTGGAACCCGAACTGGGAGATTTTAGCTGGAAACCAGGAAGATCCGTGTCGGGCCGAGCTTTTTATTCTGATTTATTCCCTTCTGGAATTCCCGACGAATCCGAGCCTGCCCTGCAATTAAATTACACTTAATTGGATTGGATGGGAGCTGAGGGGAGCTCCCCTCTCCCTCCACAATGCCAGGGAAAGAGAAATGAAACATTCCAAGGAAAAAAACACGACTTGGGCTTGGAAAAGGGGGGGAAACCAGGAATTTATCCGGATGAAGGGAGGGAAATGTAATGGATTCCCATCGAGCCGGAAGCCCGGAGAGAGGATCCGAAGTCGGGGGATTCATCGAGGCCATAATTGCCCCGTGTTTATTGATTTTCCAGAGATAACAAAACAAATGTTTGTGCGGATCGGGCTCCGTTTATTCCATTTATTTCCCCGCGGAGCCGACGTTTCTCTCTTGGAGAAACAAACAAAAAAAACCACGCAAAAAACAAAACAAAAATCCCACTCCAGTGCTCTTAAATTCATTGTTGTTTTTCCGAGCTGGTTATTAAATTATTGCCGGATCCCACCGGCTCCCTCTCCCTGCAAATTGGTTTCCTTGGAAGGAGCCTCCACTTTGCAGCCGTTTATGAAGCAGCTTTTTATTTTTCCCCGCTTAATTGTTGGTGTTAAAGGAGCGGGATCTGGCTCTGCCTGGTGGAATCCCAAAATCCTGGAATGGTTTGGGTGGGAAGGGATTTAAATCCTGTCCGCTTCCACCCCCGGCACCTTCCAGGAGACCGGGATATCCCAGCCTGGCCTTGGGCACTTCCAGGGATCCAGAGGCAGCCACGGCTCCTCTGGGAATTCCAGCCCAGCCCCTCCCCACCCTCCAAGCCGGGAATTCCTTCCCAAAATCCCACCCATCCCTGCCCTCTGGCACTGGGAAGCCATTCCCTGTGTCCTGCCCCTCCATGCCTTGTCCCCAGCCCCTCTCCAGCTCTCCTGGAGCCCCTTCAGGCCCTGCCAGGGGCTCTGAGCTCTCCCTGGAGCTTTCCCTTCTCCAGGTGAACATTCCCAGCTCTCCCAGCCTCCTTCCAGAGGGGCTCCAGCCCTGGAGCAGCTCCTTGGCCTCCTCTGGACTCGCTCCAGCAGCTCCGGGCCCTTCTGCTGTTGGTGGCCCTGGAGCCAGGGGCTGGAATTCCATCTGATAATTCCATCTNCACTCCAATGCTCTTAAATTCATTGTTGTTTTTCCGAGCTGGTTATTAAATTATTGCCGGATCCCACCGGCTCCCTCTCCCTGCAAATTGGTTTCCTTGGAAGGAGCCTCCACTTTGCAGCCGTTTATGAAGCAGCTTTTTATTTTTCCCCGCTTAATTGTTGGTGTTAAAGGAGCGGGATCTGGCTCTGCCTGGTGGAATCCCAAAATCCTGGAATGGTTTGGGTGGGAAGGGATTTAAATCCTGTCCGCTTCCACCCCCGGCACCTTCCAGGAGACCGGGATATCCCAGCCTGGCCTTGGGCACTTCCAGGGATCCAGAGGCAGCCACGGCTCCTCTGGGAATTCCAGCCCAGCCCCTCCCCACCCTCCAAGCCGGGAATTCCTTCCCAAAATCCCACCCATCCCTGCCCTCTGGCACTGGGAAGCCATTCCCTGTGTCCTGCCCCTCCATGCCTTGTCCCCAGCCCCTCTCCAGCTCTCCTGGAGCCCCTTCAGGCCCTGCCAGGGGCTCTGAGCTCTCCCTGGAGCTTTCCCTTCTCCAGGTGAACATTCCCAGCTCTCCCAGCCTCCTTCCAGAGGGGCTCCAGCCCTGGAGCAGCTCCTTGGCCTCCTCTGGACTCGCTCCAGCAGCTCCGGGCCCTTCTGCTGTTGGTGGCCCTGGAGCCAGGGGCTGGAATTCCATCTGATAATTCCAGCTGATAATTCTAGCTGCTAATTCCATCTGATAAATCCATCTCATAACTCCATCTGATCATTCCATCTGATAATTCCAGATGCTAATTCCATCTGATAACTCCATCATAACTCCATCTGATAACTCCATCTGATAACTCCAGCTGCTAATTCCATCTGATAATTCCATCTGATAACTCCATCTGATAACTGCATCTGATAATTCCAGCTGATAATTCCAGCTGATAACGCCCCTCCTGGGCCCCCCAAACCCTGCCCCTTTTCCCTGCGGAGATCCGGGACACGGAGGCCGCAGCAGCCGGGAATGAGCTGTCCGTGGTACCCGATCCTTGGAAAAGCTCCTCCCGCAGCTCCCACCCATTCCCGAGGCTCCCGGAGCCTTTCCCGGGATCACCCATCCCTCCCTTTAATCACAGCTCGGGCCCCGCTTCCACCTCCCAACACTCCCAGCTCCGACTGATTGGGATTTGAGCCCTGATTTTCTCTCCCAGCATAATCAGCCCCGCATGGGGAGATTTTCCCGGTGACAATTAAAATAATGAAAATGAACTTTAAGTGACATTCAGCCGCCGTCACCTGCTCCCGGCTCCGCTCTCCCCCCCGGCATCCCGGGAGCTGCAATTTGGAGCCGCATTCACCGCGGGCTGATTGCAGCTGCAGCCGCTCAGCTCCAGCCCGGCAGCAGCCTGAAAAGGAGCTGGGAAAAACAAAAAAAAAGAATTTTCAGGTGTCAGGACCTGCCCCTGCACCGGATTTCCAGGAAAACTCAACCTTAGGATGCTGGCAAAAAGCTGGAGCGGGTTCTGGATGAATTTCCTGGGTGTTTGGGGGCGGGGATGAGCTCGTGGTGTTTGTGGGGTTTGATTGTGTTTATCGATTTCCAGATCATTATTCCCGATGCATCCAGACGACAGAAATCCTTGGAATTCCTCATGCGGGCGGGGTCGGGGCCTGCTCCAGAGTCTCGGTTTTTCCACCCCGCTGGGATCTGGAGCTGGATAAACCCGAGCCCAGCACGGCCCAGCTCCTCCTGCTCCGTTTTTTGGAGGGTTTTGAGGCTTCCACCTCGTCCGGGCTGGGAATTCCCGCCCCTCACTGCTGGTTCTGGAAGGATTTTCCCTCCTCTCCATCATTCCAGCATGGAATTATTCCCTTCTGGGCTTGGCAGCTCCTGTGAGGGATTCCAAGGGGTCAGGGGGGGTTGAGGAAGGGTTCTCGTTCTCCAGCGCAGGGAATTCAGCGAGTTCTGGGAAAAAAGCGGGATGGAAATCCCTCACTCCCCATCCCACCCCATTCCAGAGTTCTTTGGGAAGGGATTCACCTCTCCAAAGCAGCTGAGCCGGGATTCTCCCCGGCTTGGCCGCCTCCTCCCCGGGATCAGCTCCAGGCTGGGATCTCGCTCCCGAATCTCGCTCCAGGAAAGGAAAGCGACTCCTGCCATCCACCCCCGTCACTCCAACCCTCCCCACACCTCCCGGGCTGGCAGGGATGTTTCCCAGGATCGGGAGCGTTCCCTCCGCCTCCCTTGGATTCCCAGGTTTTCCCCCGCGTGCACCTCGGGGGTGAGGAGGGGCCGGGAGCCGCTTTCCCGAAGGCGAAAGGGAAGGATGGGAAGCAGGAGATGAGGGACAAACCCCAACCCGGGACATCAAAAATGGAATTTCCACGGTCCCCTCTCGGCAGCTCTTCCCTCCTAATTATCCACGGATAACGAGCGAGCACAGGAGTGGGAGATATTGGGATAATTCATCGTTCACCGAAGGAAAGGAACAGGAATTGTTCGCCTCCAGCGTCTCCGGTTCCGCACCAAGGATCCTGCCCAGGAGACCCTCCCGCCAGCCCTGCCAAAAACCCGTCACAGCCATCAGCCACGAAGCGATTAGCTGGTAATTAACTCGGCAATTAACTCCGGCAATCAACACGGAGATCTAACGTGAACTCGAGTTAAATCGAGGGCCATTAATGCGTGCCAAGATCTCTCCACGACAGCGCCGAAGGATTCCGGGAGGAGCGCTGGGAGCGTTTGGGATCATCCCAGCGGTGGTGCCGGGGATGGTGGAGCCCTCTGCTCCCTCCTTCCCACGCTTCCAGCACGGGAATCCCGCGTTTCCAAATTCTGGATGCTGCTGCACGCGGCTCTCGAGGAGCTTTTGAACCTTGATGAGCTCTTGAACCTTGCGGGAAGAGCCAAATTCGTTTCCTCTCCCTCTTTTCATGAAGGAGTTGTCACGTCCTGGTCTCCAGGCCACTTTTCCGTCACCTCCTGGTCTCCACACCACTTATCCGTCACCTCCTGGTCCTCAGGCCACTCTTCCGTCACCTCCTGGTCCTCAGGCCACGTTTCCATCACCTCCTGGTCCTCAGGCCCCTTTTCTCCCTGCTCTGCCCTGCAGCCACCCAATCTTCCTGACTCCCATCATCCTGGGTCATCCCAATTCTCCTGACTCCCATCATCCTGGGCCATCCCAATTCTCCTGACTCCCATCAGGACACCCCACCCCTCCCAGCTCCCATCATCCCAGGTCATCCCGCTCCTCCTGCAGCCTCAGAATCCCCCAAAATCCCAAATTATCCGCCAGCAATGTCCAAGCAGCCACCAAAAATCTGGTGAGAGCCCCGTGCTGCCCACGGACTCCCCCTGGCTCAGCCCTATTTCCATCAATCCCCCTCCCAGTGATGTTTTTCCCTGTGGGACGACATTCCCAGCTGGAATGTCCAGCAGGAAGAATCCTTGGCGTGCCCGGAGCTCGATCAGCTCCCTCATTTCCCCCACCTGTAAGCGGGGCCGGGCCTCTCCATGGAAATTCCTTGATCTATCACTTAATAAAACTTTATGGAGCCGGGACGAGGAATCCGCCCGGAACAGATGAGCCGGGATTGAAATACGGCCCAATTAAGGCTGGAACGGGCCTGGCTTTGCTTGGAGCATCCTCCAGCTCGAAATGAAATCCTCGCCCGGGGAGATAAATCAGAGAAACCCCGACCCTGCTCCGTGCCCGAGCAGGGACCAGCCCGGCCCGGGATTGTTGGGAAAAGGAAAATTCCAGTCGGGGATGGGGATGTTTGCAGCTTTCTCCCCGGTGCCGGGCTCTTCCCCAGCTTTTCCTGGCTCATCCCTGCAGGAGGGAAAACAAACCCAGCCAATTGTTTGGCCGTGGTGCTCCCACGGCTGCAATTAAAGCCCATTCAGGCTCCGGGTTGATTTCCCTTCTTTCCACGTCCTCCTTTTTCATTTCCCTTCTAAAAAGGGGGGATTATTTTTAATTACAGCTTTGCACTCCATTACCGAACCTCGGCGCTGTGCTAATAAACAAGACGGAGGCGCCGGGATGTGAGGAGCTTCCATGGATTCCTGCAGGGATGATTTATCCCCAGCCTGCCCTGCGGAGATCGGGAGGCGGAGATGGAAAACGGGCAGGTTGTGTTCTCCTGGATTCGGGCTGGAATATCCCAAATTCCCTCCCAGCGTGGTCCCGGGGTGGCTCCGAGCATCCTGGGGGCACCGAGGGAGTTTTTCTGCCCCATCCCACGCAAACATCCCGGTGTTAATGCGGATTATCCCGCTGTAATTCCGCGGAGTTAAACCCTCCCCTCAGCGATTCCCATTTTTCCGGAACAGAGGGATCTCACCCGCGGCGTCGGAGGCTTTGTTTTTCATCAAACCCGGCTTTAGTCTCTCCCCCTCGGAAGGCGAGGAAAGCTTTGGGTTTGGCGCCTGTGGAAAAGGTCATTCCAGCAAAAAAACCCGGAGCCTTTTATTGAGGTGAGGAGGATTGAAATCCTGCCGAGCCCAGGGAAAAGGGAAAAACAAACGCTCCCAAAACCCAGAGCAAACCTCCAAAACCCCGGCCGAGCCCTGCCCACGCCTTCCCGCAGGGATGAGACCTTGGATTTGGGACAGGGCCGGGATCCAGGGGCAGCTCAGCCTCTCCCCAGCCCTTCCCATCTTTTTCTTCCCATTGTTTCTCCATCCAGAGGGGGAACTGGGTTTAAATCCCGATGGAAAACACCCTCTGAGCATCCCGAGTGTTGCCGGGGCTTGATCCATCCCTCCTCCTGGATTTTGCTCCCCAAATTCTCCTTGGGAGCCTGCTGCTCCTCTCTTAGCTCCTGGATCCTGAGCCCTGGGTACCTCGGAGTGGGAAAAGGGAATGGGAGGAGGTTTGGGAGCAGGAGCGGAGCTCTGGGAATGGGCTGGGTGGGAAAGGACCTTAAATCCATCCAGGGACACCTCCCACTATTCCAGGTTGCTCCAAGCCTCATCCAGCCTGGCCTTGGGCACTTCCAGGGATCCAGGGGCAGCCACAGCTGCTCTGGGAATCCCATTCCAGCTCCTCCCCACCCTCCAAGCCAGGAATTCCTTCCCAAAATCCCATCCATCCCTGCCCTCTGGCAGTGGGAAGCCATTCCCTGGGTCCTGTCCCTCCAGCCCTTGTCCCAAATCCCTCTCCAGCTCTCCTGGAGCCCCTTCAGGGCTTGGAAGGAGCTCTGAGCACTCCCTGGAATTTCCCTTCTCCAGGTGAGCATTCCCATCCATCCATCCATCCATCCATCCATCCATCCATCCATCCATCCATCCATCCATCCCTCCATCCATCCATCCATCCATCCCCCCAAGCCCCAGACTTTTACCCCCCACAAAAAGAACAGCTGAGCATTAAAATCCCTTTCCCAATTTTTCCCACTTATCCCCTGGAATTCCCAGGTCTGTTCCCCTTTAACGAGCACTCCACAATTTCGGGATTCATCCCCACAGCACCCCCCACCCCTTAACCTGGGGATGTGCTGAATTCCCACAATCCCGACTCCCAAACCCCTCCTGAAATCCATAAAAACCTGGGAAAGGAAATGCAATTCCCGAGGGAAGGAGCCACGGAGCCCCCGCGGATCCGAGCCCCGTCCATCCCTATCTCCAAGGCTCCACGCGCTCCTGGCCCTGCCCTGATAAGGCTCCTTTGAATCCCCTCCAATCCCTGCCCTCCCTTCCCGAAAATCTGCCATGAAAGGGAAAGGGAAAAAAAAACCCTGAACGAGTCAGGGCTGAGGGAAATGGGTTTGTTTGGGATTCACGGAGCGTTTTCCCGGGAAGGGAGGGGGGTGCTGGATCTGGGCTGGGAATGGGGAGGGGGTTTGGGGTCCCCTTTTCCCGTAGGGAATGGGGGAATCGATAAATGCCTTTAAAAATGAAGGGTGAGGGGTGGGGTGGGGGAATTTGGGGTG
>VYXC01013041.1:69845-87817 GCA_013397175.1 Platysteira castanea
AAAAAAAATAACAACCCCCACAAAACACACGCGCACACAAGCCAAAAAAAAAAAAACCCCAGGAAAGAAAAGCTTAATTGAAAAAATCCCGGGCCAGATTCGCAGCCCGGAATTTGCCAACAGCTCCGCTGCTCCTCGGCGGCCGCGGGTTTGGCGGCTGCCCCCCGAGGAAAAGGTTTCTGTGGAGGAGCTGCGTGAGTCACCCGTGTCAGAAAAGGGAGGAAAAAAGGGGGAAAAGGCAATTCCGGAGGGGTTTCAGCTCCCGCTGGCTGATTCCGGATAAGGGAGGTCATGGCAGGACCCCGAAGTTGGGAATTTGAGCCGCGAGGCTGCGGAAAAAGGGATTTGGGGAGCGGGGATGCTGCAGCCATTCCTCCCCAAACGGCCCCAAAACCCTGAATCTGCCCCAAACCTCGGGTCCCCAGGCAGTTTTTTGGGCCCCCCAGCACCTCCTCCCCACATCCCCCAGCAGAGCAGCAGGAATTTAATGGGAATAACCAACCCCCGAATCCTCAGCCCCCGCAGAAGGCCGGGATTGAGTCGATCCGTGGCTTTGAATTATTTGTTAAAATGCAATTAACGGACAAGCCCTGGCTTTGTTTGGGGGCTTCTCCTCCCCGAGGATGTCACAAAGGCTCCTGGCTCTCCTCCCAGGGGATTCTTGGAGCAGGAAAAGGCACCAGGAGCAGAATTCCAGAGCGGTTTGGGTGGGAAAGGACCTTAAATCCCATCCTGTTCCACCGGGACCCCTTCCACTATCCCAGATTATCCCAGCCTGGCTTGGGACACTTTCAGGACGGGGCAGGCACGGCTCCCCTGGGAATTCCACCCTCACAGGGCAGAATCCCTCCCCAAAATCCCAGCATCCCTGCCCTCCGGCAGTGGGAATCCATCCCCCTCACCCTGAGCACAACTCGCTGCTCAAACCTCCCCTTCCCCACCCCCCAAAAAAAACCCACGGTGGGAAGCGGGGAAATAAAAAACCCCCACCCCCCAAAAATCTGTTCAGGCTTTGCCACCCCTAATTAGGGCCGCCCTTGGAGCCGGGATTGGAATTCCAAGGGAAAAAGGCGGAGCGTGCCAGACTCGCCGTATTTTTATCCGGCGCAACCCCGCTCTTCCCACCCGGCTGCTCCAAGCCGGGAATGCCAGCGCTTCCCGAGCGGGAAGGAGAGCAGGGAAGGGCTCTCCAGGCTGTCAGGAAGGGTTTGTTCCCCTCTCCCGGAGCGGGAGAACAGCGGGATGCGCTCGGCGCTAACGAGGCGCCGGCGCTGACGCTGAGCGCGGGTGACACCGGGGCCGGCCCTGGGTGGCTGCGAATTCCCGCGGTGTCCCAAGGGATTATCCCGAGTGTCTGACACCGGGAAGCCCCGCCTGGAGAATATTCCCGTGGTTCCGGCACCGCGGAGAGGGGAAATCTCTTGGATTTGGGGTGATTTCTCGCTGGGTTTTTCCGTGGAGGTTTGGGTGGGATTCCTGTTAATTCTCGTTCCTGGATTTCAGGAATTCCGTCGCGTTTTCCCTTTAAGGAGAACCCCCCGGAGCTCGCTCTCGGAGCAGGAATTTGCGGTTCCAGGTCACAGCGGGGTCTTGGAATGGTTTGGGTGGGAAGGGACCTTAAATCCCACCCGGTCCCACGGGCAGGGACAGCTCCCACCAGCCCAGGCTGCTCCAAGCCCAGGGATGGGCATCCAGGGATGGCAGTCCCTGGAATGAGGATTTTGGGATGAGAAGCTCAATTTGACCCGGAAATCCAGCAGAGTCCTGGGATGAGCCAGGACTTGGAGCTGTGGGAGAGGAGAAGGATCCAGGGAGAGCTCAGAGCCCTAAAGGGGCTCCAGGAGAGCTGGAGAGGGATTTGGGACGAGGGATGGAGGGACAGGACCCAGGGAATGGNGTGCCGGGGAGGATGAAGGATAAATCGGGATAAATCGGGATAAATAGGGATAAATAGGGATAAATAGGGATAAACATGGACACGGGAGCCTCCGGAATTCTCTGGGATCCGGCAGCTCCAGCCTCCGGGGCCTGCTCTGGAATGACACCAAACTCAGCGTTTGAACTGGGCCTATCCCATCCAGAATTAACCTAAATAATCAAAAATAGGATTTAAATCTGTCCTATCCCATCCGGAATTAACCTTAATAATCAAAAACAGGATTTAAACCTTTCTTATCCCATCCAAAATAAACCCCAGTAACCAAACCCGGCATTTAAACCTTTCCTATCCTATCCAGAATTAAACTCAGTATTTAAACCTGGCCTATCCCATCCAGAATTAACCCAAATTACCAAAAATAGGAGTTAAACCTTTCCTATCCCATCCAGAATTAAACCCAGCACCAAAGCCAGCATTTAAACCTTTCCTATCCCATCCAGAATTAAACNCACCAAACCCAGCCTTTAAACCTGGCCTATCCCATCCAGAATTAAACCCAGCACCAAAGCCAGCATTTAAACCTTTCCTATCCCATCCATAATTAACCCAAATAACCAAAAATAGGATTTAAACCTTTCCTATCCCATCCAGATTTAAACCCAGCACTTAAACCTTTCCTATCCTCGCCTTGTCCATTGAAATTAAACCCAATAACCAAAAAAACCCCATTTAAACCTTTCCTGGCCCATCCAGGATTAAACCCAGCTCCAAACCCACCATTTAAACCCATCCTAACCCTGCCCCACCCCTCCAAAATAAAGCCCGGAAAGCCAAGCCCAACATTGAAATTTAAATTACCCCGGCCCCGATCTCTGATCGTTTTTAATTCCTTTTCCATTCGTGCTACCGGAGACTTCCTCCTTTTGTTGGGAATTAATTTGCTCTAATTTAGGGGAGCGTTTTTGATTGCTTTTGATTAAGTTTAACAAGCAGGGAGGGGAAAAAAAAACGGAAAAGCTGCGGCTTTCGACATCAAAGCAAACAAATCCTTGGGCTGGGCTTAATTAATAACGGCTGGCACTCCCCGAACAGGGAATTTATCCATTATGGAACAAGAAATTCCGTGTTGGAATCATTAATCCTCCCAAAAACACGGCCGGGGAAAATCCGCGGGTTTCTGGGGGGTGAAGGCAGGAGCTGGTTGGAAATCTGGGATTTGGGGTGAAGCTGAGGAGTTCAAAGTTGGGAATTTTCCATGGGAGAGGAGCAAAGCTCCGCTGAAAAGATGGAAATTCCCGGTTTTTCCTCTTCCCTGTGGTATCCAGGAATCCTTTGTTAAGTCCAGAAAAGGGCAGGGCAGAATTCCAGGCTCGATCCTGCTCCAGCCAGGGGCGGGAAGCAAAAATCCCGGTGTTCCAATGTTCCAACACATTTTTTTTCAGGAAAACCTCCCTTAACCCAAGCTGGGGATCCATTCCGGGACGGATCCTGACTCAGGAATTGGATCCTAATCCTGGAATTGGATCCTAATCCTGGAATTGGATCCTGACTCAGGAATTGGATCCTAATCCAGGAATTGGATCCCGACTCAGGAATTGGGTCCTGACTCAGGAATTGGATCCTAATCCTGGAATTGGATCTTGACTCAGGAATTGGATCCTAATCCTGGAATTGGATCCTAATCCGGGAATTGGAATCTCACCCGGCTTCTCCCAGGATAAAGCACGGAAGGCTCTGGAAGCTGCTCCCCTTAATGACCCCAATTAGAGGAGAAGCTGCCCCAAATGCTGGTTTTCCATCATTCCCAGGGAAATTTGTGGATTGGCCCCTTCTCCAGGCGTTCTCCGGCTTTTACCGCTGGATTTTGTGGATGGAGAGAGCGGGAAGTGGTGGAGAGTGGGGGAATAATCCCTCAGGTGAAGGCAAATCCCGGGAAAAGGGAAAAGCCCCGGACAGTCGGTCCCAATTCCAAGCACAGGGAATATTTCCGGGCCTGGCTCCGGAAATCCAGCGGAGGTTTTTCCCAGGGAATTGGAAATGCAGAGGGATGAGGGCAGGGTTTGTGCAGCTCCCAGGAGCGTTGTCCCGCTGGATCCATCCCACTTCCATCACCTCCCGCTGGATCCGTGATTCGTGTCCCTCTTTTTCCCGACTTCCAGCCCAGAGATCCCTTGGAATGCTGGGGGGAACATTCCAAGCTCATTCCCAGCTCTCTCTTGGATCTTTCCCGTTGTTTCTCTCCCTTGCCGGCTCAGCAGATGGAAAATCCCTTTCAAACATTCCAAGGAATCCCGGCACCACAGCCAGGCCTTCTGAGAGGTTTATTCCCAGTTTTCAAATTGGGAAAGGGAAGCCACGGATCCCTTCATGTTCTGGGAGCAGTGATTTGGGAAGGAAACTGGGATGGTTCGGGATAAATCCCAGGAAATCTGAGGCTGTGGGATGTGGGTGCCTGGCCAGGGGGTGGAGGAAGGAATTTTTTATTCCAGGTGAGGAATTTTTGGTGCTTTTAAATTCAGGGAATGAGAAGAGGAGAGAGAACAACGGGGGGAAAGTTGGGAAAGAGGGAATGGGAAGAACGGAAAGGGAGGGAAGAGGAGGGGGGGAGGAAAAGGAGATCACCAAACAAACAACAGAAAAATTCCCAAATCCATCCGAGCGGAGGCTCCAAAACAAATTAACGTTGCCATGGCAACGGGGGGGTGTGTGGGCAGCTCCGAACGCACGGAATTAAAACCGGCGTCATGTTCAGCGCTTAATTAAACACCGGGAATTCGGGAATTCGGGATATCGGCACGCCTCCGCACTGCCGGCGCCGGGAACGGGGCTGGGAATGCGAGCGGGCTCGGGAGCAGCATCCCAAATTCCTGGGAGGAGCGCGGGGTGGATCCCAAACGCTCCGGGTTGAGCAGCGGCCCCATCCAGGCACAGGGAGGGGCTGGGAACAGATCCAGGGGGGAAATTCCAAGGTTTTTTTCCCTTTCCCGTTTCCCATCCGCTTGATTCTCTCCAGGAGTGACCGCACGAGGTCATCCAGGGGACCCCGGGGCCGCGGGGCCGGGGGAGACAGCGGAGCCCTTGTTCCTCCCGGGGCTCCTCCGGGATCATCCGGGGGTGGAGGAGCCTCTGGAAAATGCTCCCTTTATGCCCCGAGGTCTGGGAATGCGGCTGGGAGAATTCCTGGAGCTGGGGGATCCAATCCCATTCATTATCCCGGAGAAAAAACAAGGACCAGGACACCAGTGACCAGTTCAGCGCCAGCCTGGGGGGAATTCCCTCTCCTGGAGAGCTGGGAAGGAATTTTCCATGGCTGCCCCGGGGAAATCGGGAGCGGGAATGCTGCTTTGGGGTTTGATCCCAGCGGGATCCATCAGCTTTTCCAGGCACGGCTTGGAAATCCGTGCCGGAGCCACCTGTGACTTCCCAGCTCCAGGCTTAATCCTCCTTGACATCCCAGCTGCTGCTGCCGCTTCCGTAATGAAAATCCAGACAGGGAATTAGGGCCGGGATTCATTTCACCCACCGAGTTTAATTAACGGATGCAAAGATGCGGCGCCGGAGCGGGAGGCGGGAACAGCTCCCAAATAATTCCGGGATAATTCAGGAGGACGTGGAAAAGCAAAACCTCCCCCTGCAGAGGCTTGGGAGAGCTTTTCCCGGTTTTCCAGCCCTTTACGAGGCTCCCAAATCCGAGGAACTGGGAGCCAGGGGCTTGGAGCGCCCTGGGGTGGTGGGAGGTGTCCCTGCCCCCGGCAGGGGTGGGATGAGAGGAGCTTCAAGGTCTCTGCCAGCCCAAAGCATTCCATGATTCTGTGAATTCCTCTCCTGGAAAAGGCTGCCGGGTGTGCCCCGACTCCCACTCCGGGGTAACGTCCCAGCTGGCAGGGAATTCCTGCCGGCGCATCCCAAGGTTTGCTTTATTTAACCCCGTGTGGATCCCGGGAGCTTCTCCGTGGGTTTCCTCCCGAGGCCGGAGGTGAAATGGGAGAGGTTCCATGGCTGAGGTTTTTCCTGGGATTTATTTTTCCAAGGAGGCTCCACAGACGGGCGTTTTACTGGAATTTACTGGGATTTCAGCCTCCTGCGCTGGTCTGTGCTGCGGAGTTACTGGGAGGGAAGATCCTGGAATCCTGGGGTGGTTTGGGTTGGAACGGGAATTTGGGATCAGCCTTTTCCACCTCCCGCTGTCCCAGATGATCCCAGCCTGGCCGTGGGCACTCCCAGGGACCCACAGCTCCTCTGGGAATGCCATCCCAGCCCCTCCCCACCCTCCCAGGCGGGAATTCCTTCCCAAAAAATCCCATCCATCCCTGCCCTCTGGCACTGGGAAGCAATTCCCGGTTTCCTGCCCCTCCATCCCTTTTCCAGCCCTCTCGGATCCCCTGGATGAAGCCCCAGGGCTGTTCCCTCTCCAATCCCAAACAGCTCCAAACCCTCCCGTCCCTCTCCCACATTTTCACCCCCTTTTCCTTGGATTTTCAGCGCTTGGAGCTGCGGGAGAAACCCAAGAACACCAAGACCCCCAATCCATAAATCCCAATTTTCCAGGAAATTCTTTCCCCCCCGGGTTTGAGGCTCCCTCCTGACGTCCTCCCGGATTTCTCCTACAAGGATCTGTTATTTTTAAAACCCTCCCAAAATCCCTTTTCCTTCTATTTTTTCCTCCCTGCTCCCACTGCTTGGCATTTCCTGCGAGGAGCACGGGGACTTTTTGACTGCTCCAAAATCCTGGATGCAAAAAGAAAAAAAAACCCCTGGAATATTCCCTTTGGAAGCACCGATGTGGGATTTACAGCCCCGGCTGCAGGGGGAGAAGGAATAAAAACACCCGGAGAGGCAAAAATTCCTTAAGGAGCCAAAATTCCCATCCCCTGAGCTTCCCTGGCTGCTCCCAGGAATCCGGGCAGGAGGGAAAAGTTTGGGAATTTATGGGGAATATTCCGGGAAATGCTTTGCTCTCCAAAGAGGTTAAATGGCTTTTTTTTCCCCTTGGAATTGCTGCTCCGGGGGGCTGGGAATGGGCGATTCCAGCCGGGAAATAGGAGGAATTCCCGATGGAATTATCCATTGTAATTCGAGGATTTGCGGGAGTTTGGGTGCAGGGAAGAGGCCTCAAAGATGCAAAATATTCCCTTAAACGCCTCCAAAATTCCAAACCATCCCATAAAATCCTCATTTCCCAGCAATTCCTCCTCGGAGCAAACTCCCCGACATTCCCACCCCGGCCCGATCCATCCTAAAAAAACACGGAATGCTCTTCCCCCCCCCCAAACCCAACATTCCAAGGACAGGAGGGTGATGCCAAGCTGGAATTCGGGAGCATTCACTGGGATTTTTCCTCTCCTTTATCCCAGAAAGGAAAAGCTCTCCCGGGGAAAGCTCGAGTGGATTTTTTTCCAATTTTTTTTATGGCACATCCCGAAAAAAAAAAAAAAATTGTGAAATTGTGTTTTCAGCACATTCTCCTATCGGGAAAGTAATTGAGTCCAAAGGAAGAGGGAATTATCTCCGGAGTTAATTATCCATCCCGGCGTCTTCCGCTTCCACAAAAAGCCCGGGAATTTTCCTCTCCTGTAATTAACGGGCTGGGAACGAAGGGGGGAGGCACCAGGGTTGGATTTTGGGTGGAGACGGGGAGATTTTGGGAGTCTGAGCGGAGACGGGGTGGGAATGACGCCAAATCCTGGCACAGGACGGTGCTGGAATCGTCATTCCTGGAGGGAATCCTGGGGCAAGATCCCATTCCCGGTGCTGGAATCGTCATTCCTGGCAGGAATCCTGGGGCAAGATCCCATTCCCGGTGCTGGAATTGCCATTCCTGGATGGATTATTGGAGCAAGATCCTCGTCCTGGAGGAAATATTGGAGCAAATCCCTCTTCTGGTCCTGAAATTGCCGTTCCTGGAGGGAATATTGGAATCGCCATTCCTGGATGGAATCCTGGAGCAAGATCCTCTTCCTGGAGGGAATCCCAAGGAATCCCGGCAGCGCTCAGGGCTGAATTGCCGTTCCTGGGTGGAATCCTGGAGCAAGATCCTCTTCCTGGAGGGAATCCTGGAGCAAATCCCCTTTCCAGTGCTGGAATTGCCATTCCTGAATGGAATACTGGAGCAAGACCCCATTCCCAGTGCTGGAATCACCATTCTTGGAGGGAATATTGGAATCGCCATTCCTGGAGGGAATCCTGGAGCAAATCCCTGTTCCCAGCACTTCCCGGTAACCCCAGAGCTCCATGGATCACAGGGGAGAACTCCCGAGCAGGGAATCCCGGGAATACCCAGCGCTGCTGGATGGAGACTCCTCCCTGCCCTTCCCAAGCGCTTCCTGCTCCTTCTGGAAAATCCTGGAGCATTCCCATCTTTCTCAGGGAAGCAGGAGAACACCCCAGCACCGGGAAGCCCAATCCATGCTGGATTTTCCAGCCCCATTCCCAAGGAATCCCGGCAGCGCTCAGGGCTCCGAGCCCAGACTGGGATGAGGAACGCTGGGATCACCAGGATTGGGAATCACCTCCAGGAGGGATCCCAAATTTCGCTGTGGAGCTCCCAAATCCCTTTTTTTGGCTGCTCCACACCCAGCTCAGGGCTGCCTTTTCCCGGGAAAAAGCAGCCTGGGATTGCAGCAGGAATTCCAGGGCGGATGGGGAGGTGTTTACGTTCCCAGTGCCAACTCCCACATCCCCCTCGTTGGATTTTCCGTGTTGGAAAAGGGAATTTTCATCCCTCCCTCCCCTCCCTGGCAGCTCCAGCTGGGCAGGGATTGTCCCATCCCATTTTCCACACCCCTGGAATGTCCGAGGCCGGGCTGGAGCGAGCTGGGATCGCGGGAATTGTCCCCGCCCACGGCAGGGGCTGGAATGGGATGATTTTCAGCCATCCCAACCCAATCTGGAATTCCGGAATTCCACGATTTTACCGTGCCCGGGCTCCCAAGATTCCCAAAATCCCCCTTTTCCATGGGTACAGCCGGATGGGAATAGACATTCCCGCTCCCAAAACACCAAAATTAACAAAAATCCCAAATAAATTAAGAATTCCAGCCCCTCGCTCTTCCCGTGCCTCAAATCCCAAAATTTCCCTTGGAATTCCAGCACTGCCGGGTTGTCTCGGAGAAAAAAAACTCCAAATTCCATCGGGGAGGGGCTGGAATTCGAAACCTGAAATTCTTGCGCCTAAAAATTCCCAAAACCACCAAAAAATGGGAATGCGGTGGTTCCTTGGGAATGCCTCCCTGTTTTCTGTCTCCCGCTGGAAAAAAAGGCCGGGAATTGTTGAGTTCCAACCCAAATCCTGGTTTTCCCACAGCTGAACTGTTCCTGGTTTTCCCCCTCCTCTGGATATCAGGATTTTTATGGAATCTTGGATCTTGGGGCTGTTTCATTCCTTGGTTTGTTCTCCTCTGTTTATTTTGGTTTTGTTTTTCTCCATTATAGACATCGTTAAAAAAAATAAATTTTCCAAGAATACATTTGGAAGTTGTTGCGGGAATTGGGGGAATTCGGGGAAAAAATAAAAAAAAAAAGAAGGAAAATAAAGGGAAAAATGGGAATTAAAAAAGCCACAGGATGGGTGGGGTTGTGTATATGGGAATATCCAGGTGTTAAATATGGGAAATAAAGCGGAGAGGGAAAACAGGGAATTCCGACCCCGGGTGGGCCAAAATCCCCTCCCAACCCAAATTCCAAACACGGGAAAAAAAAACAGGAAAACGGAACCTCTCCCCCTGGAAACGACTGAAAACATCGGCACAACCTCACACGTTTCACTCCGGTTTCTTTTCTCCTCCACTCGGGAGCTCTCCGAGGGAAAATCCCAACCAAAATCCCCCAAAAACCAGCGGGAAGAGCTCCGGGAGTCCCTGACGGCGCCTTCGTCCTCCGGGACGTTCCCACGCGGAATCCTCGTGGTCGCAGTGGGAATAATCCCGGAATTCACCTTTCCCAAAGCTTTTCTCGGGATTTTTCCCCCTCCCCGGCACCTCTGGCAGCTCCAGGCCCCAATTCCGGGCCCATTTTCCCAGGAGCCGCTCCGGAAAACCAACCCGGAAAAGACCAAAAAACCCCAAAAAACCGGGAAAAACGCAAAGTAGGAAGAAAACCACCAAAGTTTCCCAGCGTGGCCAAGGCTCCTCCTGCCGCTCCGGAGCTCGGGATTCCCGGGATTTGGGAGAGTTCCAGTCTCGGGCAGTGGCGGGCGCTGGTCCGAGCGTCCCCATCCCTGCGGCCGCTCCTTCCCGCCCCTCTAGAGCCCCAAAATTGGGATCAGGATGGGAATGAGGAGCAGGATCCGGCTCTCCCGGTGCCGGCTGCTTCCCGCCTTGGGATCCGTGAAAGTTTTCTGGTCCGGCATCACGTCCGTGGTCAGCTGGGCCTGGGAAGGAGGGATGGGAGGGGGGTTTTAGGGAAAAGCACGGCAGAGTTGGAAAATAGCTCCGGGATGTCATTCCCAAGGTTTGGGGAAATTCCCAGCCCTGGGATCCCCCCCAGGTACCTCGGAGTAGCACAGGCTCTGCTCCTTGGAATTGTTGGGTTTCAGGCCTTGTTCCTGGAGGGAGAAATTGGGAATGGTTGGGGCAGGAATGCGCCGGGTTTGGGGTCCTGGATTTCCCCGTGGGAATCAGAGCTCGGAGCAGTGGATGGAGCATGGGGAGATTTGGGAAAGGCTCGGGGGTTTCAGTGGGATCTCGCCTCGCTCCTGCTGTGATCCTGCCGGGAATCCTGCCGGGAATCCTTCTTGGGATCCCGGGACACCCCCAGCCATTCCCCAATCCCTTCTCCCTCCCATTCCCTTTCCACCCACGGAGCCAAACACGGACCCCAAACCCCGCTCTTGGAACACGCCACAGCTTTTCCAGATTTCCCAAAAAAACCATGGAATCCAACCTCCCAAACCAGGCCGGGGTCACCTCACCTGACCAGGGGGGAAGACGGGCTGGGAATCCCTTCCCACTCCAGATCCCAAAGGGATCCCGTTATCCTCCCATCCCCGGGTGAATCCCAGCGGGATGTTCTGCCATCCCATGGGATGTGGCCGATATCCCCGGCCCCGCCGGCATTCCCAGCTGGAGGAATTCCCATACCTGGAGGGAGCTGCAGGTGCTGATGACTCCGGAGTCGTAGGCGGTGTTGCCGTCATCGACCTCCTCCAGCGGCGCCGGGCTCTTCTCCGCCTTGGGAAGCGCCGTGGCTGCCGGATTGGGATTTTTGGGAGGCAGGCTGAGGTCGGTGCCGTTCCCGAAAGCTTGGATGGCGTTTCCTGGGAGCGGGGAGAGATTTAGGAAGGCTGGGAAGGGCGGAGCCGGGGGGGGAAAAGGAGCGGGGCGTGGCAGCGCCTTACGGAGGCAGGGATTCTCCGTGAAATCCCGCAGGAATTTCTCGCACTCCTCCTCCAGATTCCCGCTGCCTTTGCAGGAGCACCAGGGCGAGATGGTGATGCTGGTGGTGCTGGCGTCCACGTAGTTGGGGGTGATGTCAAAGCCTGGCGAGGAGGAGGAGGGAACAGGGATGAAATCCCGGCGGGAAAAGCCCTTCCCGATCCCGAGTCCCGGCACTCACCGATGAGCCCCGCGTAGGAGCCCAGGCACGCCTGGAAGTTGTCCCCAGGGCAGTTGGTCAGGGACTGGAAGGTGGCCTGGCAGTTGGTGTGGAAATCGGCCAGCCGGGATCTGGGGAGGAGGAAAAGAGGGAAAACAACGGGATTCTGGTGCTGCTTCCATCCCGGAGCGGCTCCGCGGCCAGCGGGGGTTTTTAAATGGAATAAAAGCGCCCCGTTCCCAGCCTGTGGAATCCCGGGGCAGTTCAGGCTCTTCCAGCCAGGTTATCCAAGAGGAGGGGACAGGATTTGGGAATGGCCGTGCTCACCCAGACCTCAGATCCCAATAAACGGGAACAGCACAGCCGGAATCTCCTCGGGAAGGGATGGAACCGGGGAGGGTTTGAAGGGTGGCTCCGTGGGAGGGTGGAGAAGGAGAAAGGATGGGGATGGAAATTCCAGGGAAAACTGGGACTCTGCAGCTCTGCCGCGGCGTGTGAGGCAAGGAAGAAACTTCCTCCCTCTCCTTCTTCCCGGAAATAAAATTCCCCATCCCAGGAGCGTTGTTTCCCTGTTTATTTCCCTCCCTTGTGACTCAGCCCATGGAAAATTCCCCATGGAGCTGAGAGGCTCCGGGGGCTCCCATCCCACTCCCATTCCCGGGACAGATCCTCAGCTCCTGGCAGGGAGTTTTCCTCTCACAAAGCCCGGAAAAGCTTTTCCAGGATTTTTTGGGGTTTTTTTCAGGATGTTCCACTCTCCTTGCAGCCAAACCTCAACCCCAGGGTGGGAAGGGCAGAAATCCAAAACCCTGCTCCTTCCCCACGGCCCGGGGAGGAATTCGGGGGAGGAATAAAACTTCCCGACAGCATTTCCCTCTCTTCCCAAATCCCAGGCCAAGGGACGTCAATTCCCTGCGGGAAGCGCCAGGAAAATTTGTCACCGCTGCTCCCCGGGGCTCCGCTCCCCGCCCGGAGCATCCTCCCAGGGAAATGTTCTCCCTTCCCTAATCCGTGAGGAGGCAGCCGGGAAATCCTCCCAGAACCTCCAAACCAGATGTCCCCGTTCCCGTTGGACACGGAGACTTCGGAGCCGCTGGATGGGATTCGCTGCCAGGAATAAAAGCTGGCGGATTTTGGCTTTGGAGGGCTCGGAATAAATAAAGGAAGCAGGGAAAGGGGAAGGAGCCAAGTCCGTCTTAGCGGGAACGCGGAGGAGTCGGAGCCAAATCGCTGCTGGCAGCTGGAGGAGGCAGGTGGGGATGGCCTGGAAAATTTGGGAAGAGCTTTGGATGAAGGATAATGGAGGAGGAGGATGAGAGGAGGATTTTCCTGAATTCTCCCCAAAAACAACCCCAAAAGGAGTGGAAAAAGGATTAAAAAATTAATTCTGGATATAGACGCGCATCCCGCATCCCAAACCCGCTCCGAGGATTCCCAATTCCCAATCCAAGCTGCTCCCCTTGGATTCCTGGGGGGAAAGTCCCAGAGGATGCCCAGGAAAGGCGGCCCCGAGGTTTAACGGGCCCTGCTCCCAAATCCAGCCCCTTCCCTGGATCCCTGCGGGACCCCTGGACTTAAATATCCTGAATTTCAGGGGATTTTAACTCCATTCCTGGATTCCCAGGGCATAAATCCTGAATTTAGGGGGTTCTGTGCACCTGCAGTTGTATCCCGGGTGCATAAATCCCAAATTTAGGGGACTTTTGGTACCTGCACATTTATCCCAAGTGCACATATCCCAAATTTGAGGGAATTTGTGCATTCCTAAGTACGCACCTGGTGCAGATATCCCAAATTAAGGGGATTTTTGTACCTGTAAATACATCCCAGGTGCATAAATCCCAAATTTAGGGGACTTTTCGTACCTGTAAATATAGCTCAGTTGCATAAATCCCAAATTTAGGGGACTTTTGGTACCTGCACATTTATCCCAAGTGCACATATCCCAAATTTAATGGAATTTATGCGTTCCTACGCACACACCTGGCTCAGATATCCCAAATTTGGGGGATTTTTTACCCCTCTCCTCCCACCCCCAGTGCCCATATCCCAGATTTAGGGGATTTTTGGTACCTGTACCTTTACCCCAGGTGCACAAACCCCAAATTTAGGGGGTTTTAAGCATCCCTGCAGAGCCCCCCTGCCTCCCCCTCCTCTCCCATTCCCTGTTTTCCTGCAGGAATTCAGCGCCGGCTCCGCCGTCACAATTTACCGAACACTGAGGTTTTGGGATGGGTTTGGGGGCGTTTTTTGCCATTTTTTAAAGCGCTTAATTGAGCGTTAATCACCCCCACCCCCGATAACCCAGCGCCCATCCAACCCGACAGCATCCCGCTCCTGAATATTTCATGGAAAACACGCCGGGATTCCTCCAGAGGTGGAATTTTTTTTTTCACGGGCGATTTGCGAGGAACCGAGGGAATTTTTTAAAAAATTTAACAGCTGGGAAAAACCCGCTCGCGTTCTCCTGCCGGGAAAAACTCGGCGAGACACGGAAATCCCGCTGGGCATCGCCCTCCCGACATCCCCGTCCTGCTGGAGAGGGATCCTTTTGAAGCCGGGAGATGCTGAGATGAAAAAAATTCCCCTCAAACGCTGCCAGGTAAATTCAAAGAGCCCCAGGGAGCGGCAGCAGCCGAAGGAATGAGGGCAGCGGGGATAAAACGCGGCTTTCGTGGATGCCCCGCTGCCGGATCGAGCAAGGAGTTCACGGGGGAGGGGAGGAAAGATCAAGGGATGGATTTGTTCTATCCCGGAGAAGTTGTCTGGGGAGAGGAGCCGCCTGTTCCGGGCTGGTTCGAGGGAAAAGGGAATTTTTGTTGGCGTTTTGAGGCCCTCAGCCTGGATTTCGGGGGGAGTTTCCTCGTGGGAAGGGGGATCAGGGCTTGGGAGGGGCTGCCCGGGAGGGTTTGGAGTCGCCATCCCTGGAGGTGTCCAAGGAACCTCTGGAGGTGTCCAAGGAACTTCTGAAAGTGCTCAAGGAATGCCTGAGATGTCCAAGGAACCCCTGGAGATGTCCAAGGAACCTCTGAAAGTGCTCAAGGAATGCCTGAGATGTCCAAGGAACCCCTGGAGGTGTCCAAGGAACCCCTGAGATACCCAAGGAACCCCTGGAGATGTCCAAGGAACACCTGGAGATGTCCAAGGAACCCCTGAGGTGTCCAAGGAACCCCTGGAGATGTCCAAGGAACCCCTGGAGGTGTCCAAGGAACCCCTGGAAGTGTCCAAGGAACCCCTGGAGGTGTCCAAGGAACGCCTGGAAGTGGCACTCAGACCTCTGAGCTGGGGATCAGGTGGGGATCAAGGGCTGAGCTCTGATCCTGGAGGGTTTTCCCAACCTCTGGACTCTCTGCTCCTCGCTCAGGGCACAGCAGGGAAAAGGCGAACCCACCACAAACCAACGCAGAAATTCCCAAAGCACAGAAAACCCGGCGAGAGGGGAAAAAACCGGACCAGAACCCCGCGCGACCTCCAACTTGCGAGCTCCTCATCAACGATTTCCCTCCCCGCGCCCATTTCAGGCCCCCACATTTCGCTCCGGCGCTGAGCCGAGCGGCCCAAAGACATTTTTGGGGTGAATTTCCCCCTCCTCGAGCCCCGCGGCTCCCGGGGAAGGGGAGGACGGAGCGCGGGCACCGCTCGGCTCCGATGGCGGGGCCGTTCTGTCCCATTGAGCCGCTAACTAAGCCCAGCCGGGGATTTGTGTTTACACAAGCAAAGCCCGGCTCAAGACAGACTCGCTGTCACATTAAGTCAATACTTGGGAAGCCTCTCGAGTTAATTATTCAGCGAGAATTGACTGATTCCTGTGGTAAGAGCCCGCCGCGAGCCCAGCCCTCCCCGCCTCCGCCTCCTCACGCAGGGAGAGCCCCGGGTGCTGCCCCTCCGCTGCCCAAATCCACCCGATTTTGGGGGGATTTTGACGCGTTTCCCCATCCCAAGCCGGGTTTGGGGGGCTCCTCTGCGCTCCGCCCGCTCCCAGCGCGAGTTCTCCCGGTTCCCGTCGGATCCAGGAGCGATTTTTCCCGGCTCCCGCCGGATCCAGGAGCGATTTTTCCCGGCTCCTTCTCCTTCCCAGCCAGGCTCTCGTTGCGGGGAGTGATGAGAAAGTTGAGCCGCTGTTTATCCAGGGAACATCCAGCGCGGGCGGAGTTTTTTCTGCCCCGAGCGAAGGCCGGGTTCCTCCCCGTGCTCGGTGTTCCAGCCCGGATCCCGCTCCCTCATTCCCGAGCCGAAGCTCCAGCCCCAGCCCCAGCCAAAATCCTCGGCGCACGAATATTCCGGGAGGGGGAGCATCCCTCAGCCCCTCATGGGTTTAAATACAGCAAAAACTGAGATAAAAATTCGGGAAAATGACCCAGCATCCCCACTTTGGATGCTGAGGAGCTCCAGCCCAGCCCCGGCACAAACATCGTGGGATGGGGAGAATCCCTCACCTCCCACGGGTTTAAACACACCAAAAACTGGGATAAAAATTCGGGAAAATGACCCAATATCTGCACTTTAGATGCTGAGGAGCTCCAGCCCAGCCCCGACCGAAATCCTTGATGAGGGGTAGCACCCCTGATCCCCTCCCCTCAGATTTAAACACACCAAAAGCTGGGATAAAAACCCAAGGAAATGATCCAAAATCCCCACTTTGGACGCTGAGGAGCTCCGCCCCAACCCCGGCCAAAATCCTCGACTCAGAAATACCCTGGGAGCTCCCCTGATGCCCCCACGGCTTTAAACACGCTAAAAACTGGGATAAAAACCCAAGGAAACGACCCAAAATCCCCACTTTGGATGCTGAGGCGCTCCACCCCAACCCCGACCAAAATCCTCGACGCACAAATACCCTGGGGAGGGGGAGCATCCTCGGCTTTAAACACACCAAAAACCGGGATAAAACCATCGGGGAAACGACCCAACATCCCCGTTTTGGATGCTGAGGAGCTGCAGCCAGCGGAGGCTGGGAATTTCTCCGGCCCCGGCGCCGCTGGAGCGTGTAAGAGCAGATTATTTGTGTTCCCGACTTGCTGATGCAAGATGAAAAATCCAGCGAGCTGCAGCTGCTGAAATCAGCTCTTTTCTCTCCTTCTTCCCTCTCCCCTTCGCTGAGGTTTGCGCTTCGCCAAAGGTTTTTGTATTCCGGGAGCTAAAACCTGTCCCTTGCAATCAGCAGCAAAAGCTCCCGGACGCTGTCAGGCTCCTGCCAGCCGGGAAAAGCTGGGAAAAGCTGGGAAAAGCTGGGAAAAGCTGGGGAAAGCTGTTCCCGAGCTGCACAAGGAGCTGTGCAAATCGCGGCTCGACCGCTCCCGGAGTTCTGGGGCAGCTCCCTCGGGATCGGCGGCCGGGTTGGAAGGGATTTATGTGGAGCAAAAGCCGGGATTTCAGCTCGGGATGAGCCGGATCCTGCCTGCTCCAAAGCCAGGGCGCTGATGCTGTCCCCTGGCCAGGGTCTGAGTGCTTGAGGGGACACAAGGAGGGACATCCCGGGCCCTCCGTGCCCTCGGAAGGATGGCAGGGAATGCCCTCCCCAGAGGTCAAACCCCTCCTGCATCCAGAACCGTATCCAGAGCCATTCCCGGCAGGATGGAGCAGCTGGTGGCTTCCTTGTGACCTTTGCCACCGAGGGGACAGGGCTGGCGTCCAAGCCCAGCAGCTGGAAAACAGCACGGAGAGCCAGGAAAACCTCTGGAAGGATTGCTTTCCACGCTGGAATATTCATTTTCCTTCCTGGCCAGTTCCTCCGGTGTTTTTTAGGGATAGAAGTCTTGTCCCACAGGAGCAGCAGCCCCTGGATCGATCTCCACGTGGGAAAAGTCCCCCTGGAAAGCCCTGTCCTGGCAGAGAGGGGCTTCCCTCATTAGGCTTCGAGCCAGGAGGGTTAATTAATTACCCGGGCAGGTTAATTACCCTGGTAGGAGAATTATCTGATCTCCTGTCACCTCCGGCTCCGGGAGCCTTTGGGATCTGCTCCAGTGTCCTCACCAGGCCCCAGTCGGATTGGGAGGAGGATTGGGCTGGGATGTTGGATTGAGAAACTCATGGATAACGGGAAATTCCACGGCACAGCCCAGCCCTGCCTTGTCCGTAGGGATGAGGGAACACGGATGGGTTTTGGCTGGAAAAAGTCATGGATAATGGGAAATTCCATGGCACAGCCCTGCCCTGCCTTGTCCGTAGGGATNGTGGAAGTGTTGTCCCACAGGAGCAGCCCCTAGATCGATCTCCACGCGGGAAAAATCCCCCTGGAAAGCCCTGTCCTGGCAGAGAGGGGTTTCCCTCATTAGGCTTCGAGCCAGGAGGGTTAATTAATTACCCGGGCAGGTTAATTACCCTGGTAGGAGAATTATCTGATCTCCTGTCACCTCCGGCTCCGGGAGCCTTTGGGATCTGCTCCAGTGTCCTCACCAGGCCCCAGTCGGATTGGGATGAGGATTGGGCTGGGATGTTGGATTGAGAAACTCATGGATAACGGGAAATTCCACGGCACAGCCCAGCCCTGCCTTGTCCGTAGGGATGAGGGAACACGGATGGGTTTTGGCTGGATAAAGTCATGGGTAATGGGGAATTCCAA
>VYXC01013056.1:1793-16388 GCA_013397175.1 Platysteira castanea
GATAGGAGCGTGGAAATTGCAGCCTCATTAGCCCACAAAGGCTCACCACATCCTGCACTGTCAAAGTACTTGGGACTTGTTGGAACACTGGGAACTCGGGGGAGGGGTTGCCTCCTTTCAGGGGCTTTGTGAGTGTTTCTGGTTGTTCTGTCATCTGTTTGTTGTTTGAAATACTGCCACAACCTTGGACCCTCACTGTTANTGCTCTGCCTGCCCCTGGGACCCCTCGGGATAAAAGCATGCGTGGGATTGTGTTCTGTGTTCTTTGTCTGTGTTCCATTTGAGTGTGTTGGTTCCATTGAACACCTCAGAATTGCATGCAGAGACCCCCTCTCACCCTTTTTGTCTCTGGTTTGCACACAGACTGTGTGTGTGAGTGGCTGCTCGTGACCACCTGCGAGGGTGAGGCTGTGTGCACACATGGGTGCTGGCAGAGAGCTGCCTCAGCGTTCCCATGAGGGACCCCATGGAAAAAATGTGGCATTGATCCACTGATGCCCCCACCGCTATACTTGTAGACTTGTTTTTTTGAATGATGAGACTATGCAGCAGCTGCTGCCCTTGGGTAACTTCCCTGGGGGGCTAGAAAGCTCAGGTCTGGAAACACTAGTTAGAAGTTTGGTGGGCACTGGAGGAGGCTGCTGGGAAGACACTAGTGATGTGCACCACCTGATGTTTCACACCTAGCAGGGCGGGAGGGTCAAAGAAGGCTCAAGTGCTAGCACTCTTGTTCAGCTTGCAGAACTCACACAAGAGCATCCTTCAGACATCGGGCAATGAAGACAAAGAGAAATGGCCCAAGGGCTAGATAAGGCAGTAGACCTCAGGGACTGCAGATGCCTTGACTCTCGCCTACTTGGGGCGTTCATTAACCATGGCACAGGTTGCACTGAACAGCTTGCGAAATGAGACTGAGGCAGCAGGGAATATTTTCCATAAGGTTGGTAATAAAGAATTGCCAAGGGACAGAGAGGAAAAGGAGAAAGGAAGAAAGGGCAAGAGATTTGGGATTGGGAGCAGCTCCACTAGGAGACTCTAGACACCAGGTACCACCTCTGGGAGAGCAAACATAGGTGCCTGGATTCCATGTGACATACAGTGCAAACATACAGGGGTCTAATGAGGAGCATCCCTGGATACCCTGCTGAAAAACTGAAATGCAGTGAGCCTGGCAACAGGTCTAGTGTGTAGTTAAATGTGCAGAGAGAAGATGTGCCATGAACTAAAAAGTTTGTGTTAGTAATTTTCTCTCTATTCAACCTACAGTAAATTTATTCCTCAATTCACTTGCATTTTTTATTTGTGGTGCAAATCGTGACAGGCATTCTGCCCCCTCCAGTTCAAGGAAGCAACAAATAGCTGTAATCTCACTTTACAGCATGGGTCTCAGTCCCAACCATGAGAAATGAGGCAGTAGCAGCAGGAAATAATTCAGAGCTAGTCAATACATCACAGTGCTATCCTCTGCTCTTATGCAGTGAACTGTGCTGCTCCTTCCTCAGGCTTAAATAGCACCTGTGTCTCAGGTGCATACATTTAGCATTACAGGTGCATACAATTAGCAGTAATTGCTTGATGTAAACAGGTGATGTGCTGTGCTGACACCTCACTGGGACTCACCTGCTTCACTTCCTCTCAGCCTTCCTGCTCAAAAGATGCTTTTTCTAAATTCACTAAATTCCCTAAAACTCATATAAGCTCCATAAGCACTAACTATGCCAATGCCTGCCCTTCGTACAACACTCTAGGAGACTAGACTAGAGCACTGTGACTAAGTATACTCACATATATATACACATACTCACACTATTAATGTGCATACAACTGTTCTGCTTCTGAGTGGCAGAATTTAGTGTAGATTATGCTTAATACAAGTTTCCCACTGTGTGATGGTGAATGAATGAAAGTATCAAAGCTTGTAATTCCATGCAAATATAGGTATCCTTGGATACTGCTGACACAAATGGCTGTTGGGATAATAAGAAAAGGAAGATACCGAGCTCAACATTGACTCAAATTGTGACTGAAATACCAGCAGTGTATCTAATGAATTAGTCTGCCATTTCTTTATTGCAGGAGCCAGAACTACCCTCATAGTCATATGGCCAAACCCAATTAAATCCTCATGATTAATTTGCTGCTTGTAGAGGGTGAGAAACTGTCAATGTAAAAAATGGGTGTGTTCTACTTTGCCACATGGCACATATCCCAGACAGGATTGCCTCTCATACAGATGGGAGAGGGGCTGTCAGCGAAACACCTCATAGGCACTGGAAACAAATTTCACATTTGCCCTACGAATAACTCTGTATGTGCCACATTCTTTCAAAATAGTAATAGTTTATGACACAGTTTCTAAAATTATTAATTTATAGCCCAACACAGCCAGTCTATTTCAAACTCTTGATTCTGGGTAGCATATTCCCACTTCAGACTGGTCTAAAATCTGGACCAATTTTAAATTTATTTATTGATTTTTTCTGCAGTAGCAACATAGCTTCTGTTCTAGTTCCAAGATGGATGCTAGTTAATTGGACAAATAGGAGAGAGTAGAATTACTCGCTGTGAGCTGGACTAAAAGAGGTCGTTTCTTTGATTAGTCAAGTAGAGAAAGAAGTTGTGTAATTTAGAACTTATAAGGCCACTTACACCATAAATTCGCTTTCTTTGACATATCAAGGCTACAACAAACCAGCAGATCTGTTTTAATGGAGATAGGCGAGTATGAGAGACAAAATAAATCACTGGAGATATCCTAAGGGTTCTTCTCTCACCTTGAAGAGCAGGTAACAGCTTTTCTGAAGTAGTCCTTGCCTTTAGGATGGCACAAATTATGTTATTCTACTTAAGAATAAATTCCAGGTTTAGTTAAGGTAGTTCTTCAATTCATTGATCTCAGATATCTCAGTAAATTTCATGATCTTTCTGCAATGGTTTATCATCTGTGAAGCGGAGATAACAGGTGTTAAAGGGTTGGTGTTAACTGCATCTTAGTTTCTTCTGCAACCTACTCAGGTCCCAGGTCTTTATGCTGGAATCATGACAAGGCAAAAACTTGCCCATTTTAACACGGGATCAAAGACTCCCAACAGTTAATATCCTTGTGCTCACCAAAGAAAACTCTTGAGAGGAGACCAGGTCTCATCATAGTATTGAATCCTCTCTCAAATCAGATGTTAAATATTCTCCTCAATAATTTTGTTAATGCAAGTCAGATAAGCTTCTCCCCATGAGCTATGCTGCTTGGGAGTACTTGAAGATGACAGCCAACAACCTTTTCTGAAGTTCAGGAAGGCTGGTAGTTTGATCCTTATGTGTCAGTGGCTTTACGTTAATTCATACCAGCTGAGGAACTGACACAGGGTAAGATCAATTTTTCCCATTCCTCCTCCGTGTTGCTCAATATAGAGTATGTAGCAGAGCCTCTTGTGAGGGAACTGGCAGGATGCCTAGTAGCAGCAATTAGAGCCAGCAAGTCTCAGCTTTCCTGCAAACTTTTAACTCTTGACTGTATGAGAAGGGATCTTGCATTTCCTAACTATTTTGAATGCTTGTTAAGGTGATGTTAAATTGTCCTTTAGTGCTATCAGCACTGAATTTGGACAAGACAAAGGATTAAAGAGGAAAATGGAAGTGTGTTGGGGTATAAAATAATTTGAGGTGATATAGGTATGGGAGAATATTTTTATCTACCTCGTGCTAGACCTTTGAGCTGCTTAATGCTGTCTGGAATCAATCACTAAGAAGTCATCCAGGCTTCCTGCATGTTATAGCCCCACTCATGGGCCCATACATTAATCCAGCACAGAGATTGTACAGAACAGAAACTTGTGAACCCTGTGCTGTAACCTGGGAGAACATTCATACAGATGTCCTTTGACAGAAATAGCTAGGAATGTCTACTTTTCTTCAAGGTAAAAAAAAATGTCTTTGGAAGTATAAAGGCCCTGAAAAACCTTGAGGGAGCTTTTTTACTCTGCATTTTGCTGAGCAGTAAAAGGCCAGTACTTTGATGTCGATTAGATTCTGCTGCACACCATGCCGGTTCACAGTGCTTTCAGATGAACAGATCATCAAAGTGCAGGTTTCAGTGATGAATGCTTTTAGTTTCTCTTCCTTGGTGTGATGATAGATTTGTATCTGTACTGATAAGCATTGGTAGACATCTGTCTTTAGGGTTATGTATGCTATTAGGATTGCAAGAAAATGAATAGGTGTTGACCTGAGGTCTACATGACTGAACAGAGCATGAGATGCCACAGGACATGAGATGAAAAATTGCTGGCTGTGATGAAAGCAGTCAGAAGCTGACAAAAGCTACCTAGAGTGCTATGAGAAGGCTAGATTTTGCAGATGGCTAAGGGGAATTTTGTGACTGATTGTCAAATTTCAGAGAGGTAACTGAGGGAACCTTCCAGGGAATGAAAGCTCACAAGGCAGCAGTGCCAAATCACGTCAAGAGGGCTGTGTACGATCGGGGTGAACTAGGTAATGGTATCGGAAGTTCCAAATTTGGATATGGAGGTAGCAGAACTGTGACCAAACCATAAAAAATAATTATGGAGAGACTATTTATTTGGAAGGGATCTGAGAGATCAAAGAGAGGTAAAACAAAGCGAAAAGGAAGATCAAGAAATAGTAGTGTATGGAAATGTTGCAGTTGGTGCTGTCTTGATATTCCTCTCAAGTAGTCCTCTGCTTCGTCACTGCAGATTAAATGGGAACAACAAACCAAAGCCACTGTGCTGAATCCAGCAGAGAGGTCCCACCTCACTGGCTGCAGAGTAGTGAGGACAAGGCTGGCTGCTTCCCTGGAGAAGTACTGGAGGGACCAGACAAGCATCCTGGTGTAGGGCACTGCAACATCTCTGTAAGTGGGGAAATAATGAAATGACACAACCAAGAAAAGTAGGATTTTGAAGGGGACAGTAGGCAAGAGAGGTTAACGATTGAAAAGAAATAGATGAGGATATTAAAGGGGCTTAAAATTTAAAAATATTTGGTATGAATTAAAGGAATTACAATGATTGTGCATATACATATATGCACACAATTTGAGTTTAAAACTCAATTGACCAGATTTCAGAGAAGGGAGTATGATTTGTCCTGCCTTCTGGAAGTTGCATCTCTTGAAGTGTCTTTTTTCAGTGGTTGCTTGATTTGATTCCCTTGCTGATGTTGTCTCCTAGCAGCTTGCTTTTAGTACTGATTGCTAGATAACAATCATAGTTGTGATTAACTATTATAGGCATAAATAAAACATGATGGATGAATTAACTGAAGAGTCATAAACAGTGTCCTGTCTTACAGGAGGTTTTAAATGTTTGCTAACCTTTTCTTCAGTCAGACATATATCATATATATAGATACATGTGATTGAAAATATTGATGTTTTCATGCTTTATTATTTAATGAAGTAAAAGCTGGCAGTATGTCTAAGAGGAAACTTCCTTTTTTTTTTTTTTTTTTTAAATGAAATATTTACTTATATTTCCTGTTGTTTCTGCTTACTTTCCTGTTAGATATACTTAACTATTGATTAAACTTTCTACTTTATGTAATGTCATTTATCTAAATTTATAACTAGAATTTATAACTAGAATGTTCATATACACTCTAAGAACATGACCACACCTACTTGTGTGGCTTTATAGCATCAGAAAAAAATAGATGATTTTCAGATTGGTCTAGCTGATAAAAATAAAGGCCCTTTGAACTGGAAATTGCACACTGTGCTCTGAATGCAGCCAAATGGATGAAGTGACTGAATTCCCTGGCACTTTTTCTGAAAGACCTCCCTTCCGTTAATTGGAGTATTGTGTTTACATTTCCATCTATCTTCACATAACAACCTAATTAATTGTTAATTGCATACAGAGAGAGGCCCAAGAGAAGAATAACTATGTATAACAGCTTTCAGCTTTTGAAGGGGCAAGAGTGAGTTTGGGAGACAATCTTTAGCAAGCAACAAGAAGAATTAGTGACAGTAATTATTATAATCTGGTTCAAGACATCCAGGAAAACAAAACCATTCTAAAATTTATACTATCAGTTTTACAAATAAGGTACCGCTTCACTAGAGGGAAAAACCCCACAATCCAGCCCAACCCAAAACACAAAAAAGTCCTATTTCTACAGTAAGCAGAGATTTTACAGAGCATCATTTCCCATCCCTTATAGGTTTCCAGCTAGGTAACATATGTGAACACATGATACCAATGTCAACCTTCTTTTGAAAATACTCACCTGAACTTGCCAGAAACTTGCAATATTTTCTTTGAGGTCTGCCCCTCTCTGTCAAATGTGATTGAAATTCACTAGTGAGATTGAAACTTTCAGAGGAAGGGGAGAGAAAGGATGAAAACTGAAATGAGCTACTCAGTCAAGTAAGTCTCATTTAGTTTGGAAAGTAGATTTTATGATGATTTTCCTAATTGTGATAATAATTGGTAGTAAGGTGCTTGAACATGGCTGCACAATTGCCGCTCTACAGCATCTCAGGGAACTGATGAAAAGAATTCTAGTACTGCACATAATGGCAGTTACCTTGTTTTTGGTGCTGTAGCCCACCTATCTAAATTTCAGAGACTGACTGCTCTGCTTTCATTTCTATGACTCTCCAAGGGGTTATGGAGAAAATAATTGAAGCTGGAGTTTTGTCACTTATTGGCTCTGAAACTTACTTTTCTATGCAGAAGAGAAATTACAGTAGCCTCCTTATTTCATCATGATATCAGCAGCCTTCTTTCCTTTCAGAGCCTACTTCTCAGGCTGTGCATACTGTGAATTATAGCATTCTGAGAATTGGTGTGAATAAAATACTTCTCTACACGTCCATACCTGGCATCTGAGATGGCAGAATAAAGAAAATGAGGGTAAAATTACAAAGGATTTCTGGTCTTGAAAATTTTGTTCAGGCTGTAGAAACTGAAGCTATTTGAGCTCCTCTTAAGAAGCCATTTATTCTACTGTCAGACTACTTTCCATGGAGAAAAAGTTTTGTTTTAGGAACAGACTCTTTACATAACATTAAGCAGTAAGTAGTCACACTATAAGTGACTTTTTCTCTTAGGCAGAAATGTTAGCAAAAAATTGTGCAGGATCCTGCTTCAGAAGGTCAGTCTGTATTCATTACATGCACTCCCTTACTCCTTGGAGCCAGTGAGCTCCTAACAGCATGAGAGTTGAGGCTGTATTATAGAGATTCCTGCCCTCTTCATCTGTGAGCCTCTTGTTCAGCAAAATTCTCTGTGGACTTTCAATGAAATCAATCTTATATTTTATGCCTATGGTTCCTATCAGAAATATCTCACTTTTTTTTTTTTTCAGTAAGCATTCAGAGATAGAAAAAAAATCACCTCTCCATAACTTCACTGGGTTCATTCATTCCTCCCAAAGTCTTCCTTTTTTGTCTAAGCATACTGCTGAACTCTCAAATAGGGACATAAGTGAGGTCAGGTTTCTCCACTAGGGCTTGAATAGCCTACCCTGTGCACAAAGGGCTTTAAAATCCATTACCATTTTACTCATTTAGTCAACATAGCTTGGGAAAAACGACTATCAGGCACTAATATCAGCTTGAAACACACAGACAGCAGAAAGCAGGGCAAAATATTTGCTAAACAAACAATGCTTTCCATGTTAGTATTTAGGCAGATGCAGCAAAATCATGTAACTCTGGGCTGCTCCACTTATTTTGTTAGAGGCTGGAATAATTTTTGCAAATTGCTACTTGGGACATGGATCCCATGAGATCACCCACCTGGGGGGATCTAAACTTCACAAGTGAGTTCATTTTCTCATGGCATAGGTCAAGTGGCCCAGCTTATCTAGAGTGGCTTTATTTTGCTGTTTAAATTATTTTTTTCACCTGAGATCATCTCATGAGAGAGCAGAGGTCTTTTTTATATTTTATCCTCATAAACAGTTTTATATGAAGAGAGTAATCACTACCTGAGAGCTGTATCTGCACTATTGCAGCTCCTGTGCTTGTCAGACCTAACCCAGCAATGATGATGAGGGAAATATCTTAAATTGAATGATTTTCAGTGAAGTTTTTTTTTGTTCAAACAGTGAGCTATAGTGGCACTTTCCCAAGTAAGACAACTATTGTATAAAGAAATTATTCTCATGAGTCCTTCTAGGTGAAAGGAGAAGGAACTGGGTATTCCTTACTGTAATGAATTTGTTATCTGAGACCCTAACCCACAGCTCATTAAAACGTAAAGCAAAACCCACACTGCTCAATAGTAAGCAGGATTGCCTCACTAGCAGAGGAGTAAACAACTTTTTTCTTGAACAATCTCTTTAATTAGAAAAATCTAACTTTAGTATTGTAAAATCTGTACAGTATTTGACAAATCCTTTTTAACAAGACAGGAAAATGAAAATATTTTTTAAACCCCAGAAAAAGTGTCTGAATACATTTAGATCAAAGTTTTTGTTTTAATGATGGAGGTGAACATTCCATATTAGCTTGGCGCAAGTCAGTTTTAGCAATTTTTCCCCTTGGCTAAAAATAAAAATTACTTATTTTCTTGTACCTAGTCAAAGTTAGAGGAGGTAATATTGGGAGCTACTTCCCTGTTATGGACAACTCATTACTAGGCTACACTAAACAAAAACAAGAAGAAGCAAGAAAGACAATATACTGGCAAAGAACTGCAGTTATGTCTGTAAGGTATGAACACATAGGACATGTTTAAACAAACCCTAAAATTCAGATTTGACTGGTTGCTACTACTGCAGCACAGTAATACAACAGTGAAAACTTCACAACACCTGAAAGAATTAGCCAAAATTTTATTTTTTTTTAATCAAAAGGAAATGTCAGAAAATCTTCATGTTTTATGTTTATGATCAGATATTGAAAATAATGGGAGAGACTGATGAACAGAAAAATTATTAAAGACAATAAACATAGAAAGCCTGTTCTGCCATCTTTTAGTTCACACAAATTTTTTGGATCCCTTTTATTCACTGGACACGTGTGCACAATCCAAATCAGTCTCACGGTGAGACTTATTTTACTTGAAGAAAAAAATAATGGAGTTCATTAAAGAACTCATTTGTGTACCATTCTTGTTATTAAGCGAAACAATCAGTTTAATTTTTTTTAATTTATGAAACCATTTTGGGATAATCAGAAAACTGAGCATTTCACACCATACTGCCATAAGTACACTTTAAGATAATTAGATGTTCAATATCCAGGATTCCCAGGAAGAGGAATAGCTCTGAGCCTTATTCTGTTTTGAAACTCAAACCCCCCTGATTGAATTTTCATTATTTTTTCTAACCACTTGACTTTTCCTGTCTCTCCTCCTGGTCCTTTTCCATCCCAGCATAATTTTGGATATGTGAGGCAGTTTATGTTTGCTGTTGTTTGAATGGAGGGTATGTGGAAAAGATGCAAAGACATTGGGAATATCTGCCAGACTTGTGTGTGCTGTTGTGGAGAGCAGGGAACTGAGTAGTGGGAATATTCTGCTTAATGACATTATCTTAGTGTCTATGGATTCTAAATGTAAAAAAAAAAAAGGTTGTTTAAAGCAAAACACTGTACAAAAAGAAACAAAAATTTCATGATAAAGAAATAAAGTAAAAACTGCCATAAAGTTCAGCTACCTCAAACATCTGATTTGGGAGGTTATACATCACAGTAAACTACACCTACAAAACACTGCAATTCTGCTGCAGCCAGTGTAGTAAGTGATCTACACTAGATGAAGAGCTGGACCAGATATGTAAAATTTCATTGTCTAATATTATAGGAAATGGTATGCTTTTCCTTTTGTTGAGTGTTTTTAGTTTTCGTCCTTTTCTTCAAACCACCCTCGGAATTCAGACAGTGACAACTTGATTCCCCTAGCTTTGCCACTTGTTTGCTGGTTCTAAGTTTACTACCCAGAGCTGCAAGAGAGCATAACTGATGAAAACCGTGGGTTTTATTGAATATGCACACCTTCCTGCTGCATGTTCCCCCTGCCACATCTGCCTGTGCAGACAGCTGTGTGGATTACTGCTTCTTCAGCCTGACCCTTTCTGCCTCATGCAGGCAGATTGAGCCATGACACAAAAGGAGATGCAAAACACAGAATAAGTAAGAATAAATACATAAAAAGAAAATTGTGGTCTGCCAAGCTGTTTTCAAGGGAAATACCCTTTCTAGAAGTAAAATTCCACATCTTGTGCATCACCACCAGAGAGTCATTACAGGAGGCAGATATTGCCTGAGCTGGATATGTCTGGCAGTGGCTGTTATCCAAAAGAAAATGGGAGAAGTTTACCTGTCCTCCTCCTCTGCTGGCAGTTCAGAGGATGGGCAGGAAACTGCTGGAGGATTTGAAGTAGGAGCTTTCATTGCACCTCTATCCAGCTGAACTGCCAGGAGGTTTGGGCTGTGATGTCATCCCAGAAGACTTTGTAAACTTAGTCCTCACTTGCAAGTTAAAATCTGTCACATTTACTGAAAAGCATATCTTCTCTCTCACCACAAACATGACGTTTTGCTTATTTTTCCGTCCTAGCCTTTAATATCTTTACCCCATTACAGAATTTTTACTGTGTTATCTAAAAAGTTCTTTTTCAGTAATAGAATATTTTTGAAACAGGAAAACATTGATGAACTATTTAACTCCTTAATTGTGAGTTGCTTGAAAAAGGTTGCAAGTTTTCCTTACCCAAAACATTCTACTCAGAAGCAGTTCAGCCCTAAGCTGTGTTTTACTGCAGTGCTGCACTGTCTCCTTGGAAGCTGTGGTCAGGTAGTCAGTCTGATGGGCTGACATTTTGCAGGTCACAAATTTCCTGTGTGAACTGTGTTTCCTCTGGGGTCTGCAAGCTCGCCTCTGGCCAAGCCATAGAATGCAAAATGGGAAGCAGAAGAGTGTGGCTCACGGTGATCAACATCATCAAACAAAAATGCAGGTGTCATCAGACACTGCGACACAATAGCCATAGGCATCTTAGTATTGAGCCGACCCGACAGAGAAGATTTAGTATCAGTTTAAAAATCACAGTGTTCTGCCCTTTTTGTAGTCTGTTTTTGCTTGCTTGTTTCCTTAAAAGAGTTTGAAATGCACATTCATTTTTCAGGATTGTAACAAACGATGAAATATTGGTAAAAATATAAGAGAGCTGAGTAAACTTAATAGTTTTAATAGTGTATGCCTTTTTCAGTTGTTTATATAGAGCTATAAGCTCTCTGAGAGCAGATGGTTCATTGTTGTTTGTCTAAGGAACAAAATGTGGTGAAAGTGTAAAAAAACCCCAACAAATTACATGCAAACTGTTGGCAAACACACAGACACACAGGTCCTGGAGGTTATGAGGTTTGCCAGCTCCTGTAACATCCACAAGAGTGTGGATTTAAACTCCCTCTGGAGAGATCCTGTCTGGTTCTGAAATACAGACAGTATTAATAGCAGCCAAAAGTGAAACTCTCCTTAAGATTCTAGGATTAAAAAATGAAGGATGACTACAGGGGAAAAGAGTGCCAACTTGATGACAAATAAAAACCAACATTTACAGTTTGGAAGGAAAACAAAATATTAATTTAGTGTTGTGTTTTGGTCCCCACAAGAGTTCCACTGCTACTCTAACTAGCTAATGAAGACTTTCAGTAAAGAGATTTGAGTCATAAAATGCCTCATTTAATGAGAGAAAAAAAATCAATAACTCCAACTTCCTATGTGCTTTTACTTTACTATCTCTATTCAAATGCATATTTTGACTACACCACTGGCAAAGAGTGCCAATATAACATTCCCTATAGAAGGGATTGTGGAAAAGAATTGGAGTCTTTTGAATGTGTAGGAGATTGGAATAGAGGGGACTGGACTCTTCTACCATTTTAAAAAGAAATTACATTCTCTAATTTCCAAAATAAATAAACTTTGCAGAAATAAAAATGTGTTCTGGATCAGATTTTGATTTAGAAAATGGTGTGAAAACAGATTAAAATTGAACATACACTGAAAATCTAGGCCCTGGTATTAAGTAGTACATGTCTTAGCAGAGACTGTAACGTTGCATTTGGTAAAGCACTGCAAAGGTTGTATAAAGAGTGACAATAATTACACTAAATACAGATTAATTATTTTTTTCAGTCTAGAAAACCAGTTCAGAGAGGGCATGTCATTGTCTCACATGTCTTCTTCAATAACCTTGGTTATTTGTGATTTACTGGCTACCTGAGGAGTCCAGGATATGAAAAAGACTTACTAGCCCATGAACGCTCAAACTTTATAAGCCCAGGATAAGACAATGGATGATAGCTTGCAAAAAAACCCACAGACAACCAAAAAAAATGGTGTGGCAACATATGCTGAAATGGTTAGCAGTGCTTTCTGCTTATTAACAAGTCCATCATCGCCAAGCTTCTGGTAATTAAACTGAAGAACTCTTCAGGAAAGAACAAGGTGGTTTTGCATATTCTGATGGGGAATTCTAGTTTGGCACATAAGCACTGTCTGAATTTATATAGGATGAAGAGATCTACATAAGCACTGTATGTGATCCATGCTTTTTTATGTATGGATTTTCTACCAAAAATCCTGTTCTCCATATATTCCTTCCTAACTTCTTCACCCCTGTTCCCTGCCCGACTGTCTGCTAGAGCCTCTGTGGATGATTCTGCCTACCAGAGAGAGAAGAAAATTAGTGTAAGACAAGTAATGTTTGCTTGCTGACTGCAAAATAGGACCTCTGTGCCTAAAACTCTAGAAAGACAAAAGTACTGATGGGAAGGCAATTATTTACAGCTGAAGACTTCGAAGTTGGTGCTTCCCTGGGCTCTGTGATATAAAAATCCTCAGTACTCAGAAGGAGATTCAAAAACACGCAAGGACAAATCCCAGGCAGAAGAAATACCCGAAGAGCTTTATCAGTTTCAACAAACTATAAGCATGCTCACTGTCTTATGCTAATGTGATTAAGTGTGCCAATGGTGAGGCTTTTCAGATCTTCAGAAGAGGTACTGGCACTGAAACAGCAAGGGCAAAATCCAGGACTGTGACCCAGCAAGGGAGACAAAAGCAGTTTAAAGAGAACCCCTAGCTGAAATGCAAAGGTCTGAAGCTATTTTTTGTGCCATAAGTCAGTCACAGGTGAAATAGCCACTGTGGGGAGAGAGCGGAGGAGAGACACCCAGTGTAATGGGTATTTCAGCAACCTGCTTGTGATTTGTAGCCGTGGTTTAACGGCCTACCTCCTTACTGTGGCACAGGTTTGTTTGACAACACAGTTGGTCCTCAGAGATTCAGCAGATGAATTCCCAGCCTTCCCTCACCCTCTATGTTGCTGTGCCCCAGGGGATGTGAAGGTACTGGGCCCTGCATGAATGAGAAACAGGCTAGCCCATGATGCAGACATTTTTGAGAGGGCTTTCTTGATGGTTGAACTCCTTGAGGGTGCATATCTGTCTGCTCATAATTCTTAGCCATTTCAGATTGTTATCTAGTGATTGGGTTGGCTTTTTTAGTTTTGGTTTGGTTTTCTTTTGGTTTTGTTTCCTTTTTTCCCCTAGACGATGCTTTGTCATTAGGGCTTTTTTTTCTCTCTTTCTGCCTTTTCATCCTGTCTCTCATTTGTCAGACTCTTACCTGCTTTCCTGTCACATGTTTAATCTCATTTTCTTAAAAAATAACATCCCAAAGTATTCATGAAGTCTGCAAGTGCCAGTTCCTCAGATCACTGGTAGCTCCGCAGACTGTGAACAAAAGGTCTAATGTGTCTCATCACATGTGATTCAATTTCATTGTATAAAGTCAGCCTCTGTCCACTTGCAATACAGGGGATAACCACTTCATAGCTTTATTTATTAGTACATAACAAAGGTCTGTCTTGAAGGAAAGCTACAGAAATAAGAATAATTGTAGAGAAAATAAAATAAGCCCTGATGCTTTGTCCTCAGCCCATCAGAGTTATCCAGCACAAGGTTCTCTGCACAAGATCTGCACTCAAGAAAGAAAATGCTGAGACTAACAGACACAAGTTGACAGACTGACAAGTTGACTATGTATTTGCAGGTTTTGTTAACTCTATAAGTATGTGATACATCCACCTGCATCAGAAACCCAGCCAAGAGAGTGAAGCTCTGTTACCCTTCCAGTTAAAACTCCCCCAAATATTTGAAAATGTAAATGCAGCTCTTCTGACTATGGATTTTAGTTACCTGTATAATTAGGTATGCTCATTAAGAAATACCTAGAAACAACAGAACTGAATTTTATAGCCAAAACTAAGCAAATGACAGTGAACTAACCAAAACAAGAGCGTGAAGAGCTGTGACAAGAAAACGAGATTTTTTTTAATGCTGCCATTTTTAATAACCTAAAATAATTAAACAGAAAGAAAGGAATAAAATTTGAATACATTAACCACATTATATTTAATTAGTTGACCATTTCAATAAATTGGGAAGTCACTTATGTTGATCACAAGAACTCAGCGAACTATTTTCAGAAATTGAGAGTTTACTTTGCTAAAAAGAAACTTACCCTAAACTTTAATTTAGCTTAGCAGAAACTAAAGAACTATGTATGGAAATCCAACCCTGATTGTGCTAAATATGCAGGGGTTTCCTTGTTTTTT
>VYXC01013056.1:16404-40309 GCA_013397175.1 Platysteira castanea
TTTTTTTTTTTTTTTTTTTTTCTGATTGGTCACACAGGTCAAGTTGGCTGCCCAGGTATTCTAAAGGACCTTATGTCCATGTGAATGTTATCAATAATCCATGAATATGCAATACCTAGACATCCCTTTTCAAGTAGGATATTTCAGTGCTGATGAATGCTGACATTAGGTATAGATTATTTTGCCTCTTAAGCATGTGTGGATCATTAGATCATCTAGTATAGGCTTTTAGGCAACCAAATACTAGTTGTATTTCTTCTTAGTCTTTCCTTCAACTTATAACTTCTTTAATCTTGTGAAACAAAGGAAAAAGTTGAATGTAAAGAGAAATATTTCCTGGGTTCACATGACTGCAATGTTACAACTTAGTGTTTTTTTAAATTAAAATTATTCATATTTAATACTTAACCAGGATTTGTTATTGAGCAACTTCCAATGGATTGCAGAGATCTGCAATCCATAGCTACATCACTGTGATTTTGTCTTCTAAACAGTTAAAAAGGTTAAGCTCCTCAATTTTACCAGTTTTTTCTTTCTTTCAGTCTTTAGTCTAATGTTTGGATTTTTAAGTAGACTTCTTTTTAAAAAACATTATGACTGCATGTGCTATACCAGAACAGATCTTAGCAAAGCTATAAAGAGGCACAATATCACCATATAATCATATCATTTGATGGTCTCTGTTTGGATGCTGACAGTCAGGAAAATATTAGGAAGGAATTAGTAATTGAAAGGTGAAGGTATTTAATCTTCATGAATAGATGTGCGATAACTCAGCCATCCCATCTCTTGTGCAAGAAGCAGCAAGGAATTCTACCATGCAGAAATCCCCTCCAAATATGCTTTGGAGACTGCTTTGTTCCTCATGCTCTCTGGAAGCCTTGTTAAAATTCCAACTACTTAGAAAACAAGTTAATTGAATCTGAAGTCGGTTAAGTCTTCTAGTGGCATATCCCAAATGACAAATAATGAGATTTTCTGAAATTAGCAGATGAAGCTGTCTGTTCTGTGGAACTGCAGGCTCAGTACTCACTTAAATATTCACCTCATCTACAAAACACAGGGTCATCAGGAGCACTGGCTGTATTTTCCCTAAGAAGGAAGCAGGAAACAAGGGTAAGAATTAAAAGAAAACATACAAAAAATGATTTTCTGCCTTTTAAAGTATCCCTCTAATGCACTGAGTCTTTTTTCTCTAACGATTCAGTACTCTCAAAGGAAAAATCACCTGAAGGCAAGGCCTGGTTTCTGTGACACTAGTGAGACTTCTGCCATTGATTTCACTGGCACTAGAATCTTGCCTTTATGAGACACTACTTTTACTTTCTTTTTATTTTACTCTTAAAAACATTATTTGATGAAGGAGAATTTAGAAATTATTTGGACAAAGGAGCTGTAGCTTTCATTCTAAAATGCTTCAGAGTGCAATCATCGATAGGGTAGAAAATTCCACTGTCAAATATATTTCACAAAATTTCTTCTATTAATTTCATTTTGCTATAGTCAATAAGTGTCACACTACCATCTTAAATCAAACAGCAGATGTTACACAGAATTGCCTTGAACAAAAGCAGTCAATATCTTTCATCCCTAGGGATGCTGTTGCTTTTAAGGAGACTCAGTATTGCATGTACCTAAATAATGTATCTTTATTTAAAATGCAAACAGCTAATAGTAATTTTACAAAGCACAGTCTTAGTACAGCTTTACTGAGTTCTTTTTCACAATTGGATTTTCTTTAGGACACAACTAAATGAATTACCCAAAAGCCTTATATATAAATGAAATTATTCTCAAAATCGTATGAATAATCCCATGGCAAAAATTATTCATTATAAGGATCATGATAAATTGTTTCTAAAATTGTCATATAAGCTTCAACCACTTCAATTTTCAATATATGAATATATATTAAATTCTTGTCTGTCCAAAATAGATGATCAATCCAGGTACTGACATTCAGATCCTTTTAAAAAAGGTAAATGGGATTTGAATGTGATGGAGACCTTGAGCTCTTCCCTCTACAATCAATCTGCTACAGAAAGGCTTTGTGAGAGTTTCAAATAGTAGCATTATACATTGTAAATGCTGTGTTTCAATTTCACAGGCTAACCCTGTAACATGCAGCTGTGCCTTCCTTTCTGTTCCAGCACACGTGTGTACACATGCACCATGATGAACCTTATCATATTACAAGGAGGATTTCCAAAATGGTTTGACAGCTTAAGGTGTCCAGAGGCTATTGGAGCCCTGGCTTGCATAAAAATCATGACCCTCTAAATGAGATATTCAGATCTGAGAGAGCAAATTTGAAACATAAATACATAAAACTCTACTATTGAAGCAAAGGAGCTTCATTTTTGTAGAGTCCAAAATCAGAGATGAAGGTATGCCATGAGGCATAGATGAGACTTTGCCTGTACCCCAGATGGAAATGCTTTCAGACTCCTTTGCAAATGGAGAAATTTGTACTTTGGTCAAAGAGAGTGCCTGGAGAATGAAGTTTATGGCCTTTATTTATCTGATGAGTAGTTCAGGAGAAGCTGAGGTTTTGATGAAGCTGGAGATAAATTCTTAATACTCACATAATGAGAAATATTTTGTAGCGCTTTAGCTTCAATTTCATGATTATGCTATTTTGTATCTCTTCAGTCAAAAAGATGAAGGATTATTCTGCCAATTATCCACAATTTTTGGAGTGTTCTGCCTGTCTCTTTCTCTCACTAATTTAGGTCAAGCTGTCTGAGTAAGAGATAATGCCTCAGGCTTGCTTCTGAGATGGAAGGGATAAGACATTTAAAGTTTATCTTGACCCTTCAGGTATTATAGTAATCCACACTAATGCATCCTTGAGGGTTCTGATTGCTTCATTCCTTTTGTAACTTAAGATAAGTGATACTGTATTACCTAATGAAAGTAATTTTATCTAACTTTTTCTCTGTTACTGAAAGTCAAAGAACACTAGAAAAAGTCAAAGATGGCAAGAAAAAGACAGAAATATTAGACATTTTCCATGCACAGGTTTGCATTCTCTTTAGAGACTGGATAATGTTCCTGTGGTTCTCGTCTACAGCCTTATGGTAGTTAACTAATGTACCCAATAAATCTTCCGCACTTGGTGCTTGAACAATAGAGAAAAATCAAAAGGAGAAAAGCAGAGTAAATGTGTAGCACAGGTAGTGAACTAAGCCTGTTCTTTTAATTGCCTTTTGAGATATTTACATTTGGAAAGAAGTAGACTAGAGCAGTCACGTGATAGCTATTAGAAAAAAAAAAGAAACCAAAACCCAAAAACCAAAAAACCACAAACCACCAAAAAAAAAAAAAAAAAATCCAGAAAGAACCCCAAATCCAAATTATGAAGGAGTTTTGGGTGGTAGGAGCAGCAATTCAGAGACAAGTCATTGTATTTTCAACACTGAACCCTTGACTGTACTGTGTAGGCTGGGGAAAGGATTGGCATTTAAGGGGATATTTAAACAGAAAAAGGGAAAAATTTCAATACCAAATATATATGGAAATTAATAAGTATTGGTGACTCAAGAGGAATGTGCAACGGTTTTGTGAAAAAGTATGAGTAAAAGAGAATTGTTTGGTCAAGGTCTTGGAGTTAGAAAGGGACTGAAATGGATGAGATTTCAGAAAGAACTTTTGTGCTGAAGGTGAATATTAATTATGACAGAAGTCTTAGGATTCAGGGTGGAGTTGCTTTTCCAATGGACAGTGTCATCACTGACTGCACAAAGATTTCTCTTTATTCACATTCTACACTGGAAATGGTAGGAAAGGCCAGCCTTTGGATGTGGACTAGCATTCCTAAAACAGGGAAAAGCTCCAGGGTCTACCAAATCAGGGTTGATGCAGAAGCATTTAGAGGCCTTACCTCCTGAGACACTTCGAATGCAGATGCAAGTGACTGTAAGCAGCATTACAGAAAATCTTTCTTCACTTACAGAAAGATCCCTTCATTTATCTGCTCCAATGTATTTCTCACCTCTTTTCTCACTTAAGCATTTAGAATAAACTGTTCATAGTATAAGCTGTCAGATGTTTTCATGCATGTGTGCACACACTCATGTCAAATATTACCTAGGTTTCAATTAATTTTTGTTATATGAGCCAAGAATGAAATAATGTTTTCACACTATTCATAGGGAGAGTTTTATATGCTTTGAAGACACTGGCATCTCAGTGATGTGTAGGAGGCTTTTCACAACACTGTGAGGGTACTGAACTAGCAGGGCTAACACATATGGTCAGTGAAAATGTGGATTCAAGGAAGGGTTCATAGATTCTGTTGACCTGGAATTCATTGTGTCTAGATTGTATAATATGTTTGTGCTGGAGCAATGGTGATATACCAGGGGTTCACTGTCATCATGGACTTTTCAGACAAAAAGAAGAGAAAACAGAAACTATAGTAATTCCCAGAGGAAGGACAATAATGCTGTGGCGAACTGGTGCTGTGTGTGTTACACAAATGCATCCATGTGACTTGTGCCCAGCCAGTTGGCTTTGTGTGTACTGATGCCACTGCAAATGCGAATACAGCACACAGGCTGGCGAGTTTCTGACAGCCTCTTCCCCAAATCAGTGTGCTGCAGAAAGCACTGTGTCTGCATGACAACTGAAAAACAGTCTGTGTTGTCACTGTCAGGGAAAAACACACTGTTTCAGCAAAGCATCAAAATGACTTGCCAGTAAGGCCAGGAAAAAACAGTTAAAAAGTTAAACAGTTAAAATATCCCTTAATATTGGGTTAGAGGGCAACAGGTACTTTCCATGAGCACAGGAAGTGCTTAAATATAAGTATTTTTGGAGTCTTGTGGAATTGTAAGCCCTCTCAGTATACCGTTGGTTGGAATCAAATGATTTAGAAAAAAAGAGAAGCTGGGATACCCCATATACCAATTCATGCCTGGATGCAGCTTATTCCAGAAAGATTCGGGTAAACAGTAAGAAATCTGCTTGTTTAGTCTGACAGACTCTCCTTATCATACTTCTGCTAGAGTTCCTAAAAGGAGGGTTCCTCTCTCACAATTGAAAAAATTTGCTCTTGCAGAGTAAAGATTTAATAACTATAACAGGATAACTTCTCAGTCTTGGAAGACAAAGATGCTTGGAGAGGGAGTGGGGGGCATGGAGAATGAGGGTCAGCAGAGGGGGAGGGAAGCAGCCTGCTTGCAGTGCATCATGTCTCTTTTACTAATACATAAGAGCTGATGAATTATACTGTAGCATAGCAGATGGGGATTACCCGAAAAGGAAAGAGTTTATGACCTTTGTCGTGGAGTGAGGACCATAGAAAAGTAACACTTAAGTTGGTGAGACCTTATCTGTATCTGCCTATGTCTTTGGGACCAACCACACGCAGAAGAATGCAGAATTGTGCCTCTATGAGAAAAAATTCCCTGAATCCCGAAGATGGATGGTCAGAGCGAGGACCAGGCCAGAGACCATGGTAGAGAGTGGAAGGTGGGGCACCAGCCTGGACTGGGGTGACTGTGAAGTCAGTGAACATCATGGCATAGAGGTGTAAAGCTCTAGACTGAAATTTCTGTCTCTCCACTACAACACTCTCACTTGAGTAAATTGTAAATTTTTGGTCAGCAGGTGGTGGGGGTCTGTCCTTTCAGTAATCTCAGGGACCTCAGCTCCAATTTATCTTGTGAAATTCTGGCTGAACAGTCATGTTGTGGCATTAGTGCTGAAAAGATGTATTTTTATTCTGGAGACTACAAAAGAGTGGGAGAACATTACAGAGTGACTGGAAACTGATCCAATTACAAGAGAGGATAGTTCTGTCAGAAAAGTAAAACCTGTCATTGAAAGAGGGTGTTACAAAAAATAAGAGTTCATTTTGCTGGTCTAAAATTTACCTACTTCATTCTTGGAAGTTTCCCCATAAACTTCAGAAAACAGATTATTTGGTGTCAAAAACTCCACAACAGGTCAGGTATTGGGAGTCACAGATGGGAAGCAAGTATCTAATGTGCCATTTAGTTTTTTTGGTTGTGTATTAAGTTTATGCACAAATCATCTCAATTTTTTAAGCAAATAAATTACCAATCTTTGAGCTGCACTCTTTTATACTTACATTTAGTTGCAGAACATTTAATATTCCTGAATAGTTCTTATTTCCTTTTTAAAATACTTGTGGTTTTAACAAATGTTTGTAGATTATCTTAAAACCACATCATTTATCAAAGCAATTAAGGCAGATATTTTGCTAAAAGATATGTAGAGGGATTACATATATAATTAGGTGGAGATAATCTCCGACAGGAAAAGAGAACACTATATAGTGCTGAAAGGGGAAGATTTACCCATTATTTTATGAATACTGAGCTGAAGACAAAATCAAATGAGATCTTAGTGACTAAAATGTGAGTTGCATAGAAGTTTTGCAAAATCCTCCATGAAATTTAACAGAAAACATGGACAAAATTAATGCTTAACTACTAAAACACTTTTTATGAGTTTTTAATGTGCAAATATAAAGTAGCTGGCATCTGTTTTCCTACACTTTAAAATTGCAATGCCTATCTCAGATCTATTTCTAAATATAGAAACCCCCCACATGATATATCTAAGGAAAATTAATATGAGAATTATTCATTTTTATTGGAAGACCGAGAAATTTGAAGTTAAAATTTTCAAATTTTATTATTAAGAAAGGGAGATATGCAGCAGTAAATTTCTCAAAACATTTCTCTATGGAAATTATCTAGCCCTGGAGACATTATATAGCTTAAAAAAAAACATAGAAAGAAACACAAATTGACCTTTGTAATCAGATATCAAAGCTTGCTTTACAAATTCCTGATTCAGTAATGTGGATAAAGCTGTCATGCCTCACTCTGAGCTAAGAGCACTGCAAATGCCTGAGCTGCAGACCAGCTGCATTTTTGCATGGCACTGGTTTTTCAGCAGATCCCTGTGGGTAGCAGACATTTTTCAATCATTATCCCAGTTAGATTCTTGGGAAACTTTTATTTTTAATAGCATACTGTAAACAGCTCTCTTACAGGGACTTATTATGTTTTAAACATGTTAATGTATACTGTGAGGCCTTGTGCAAAATTAAGTCTCATCATTAGCACTCTTCTAATTTCTCTGGTGTCAAAATAACAGTAGGTGCTGTTGGAAATGTTTGGTAAGTTCTGCAGGAAGCCTGGCTGAATTCAGTACAGAGCTATCATTCTGCTATTTAGCTGCCATTGAACTGCACGTCAGACGTCCTGGAACCAGCAGAGTGTTCCTTCAGGTATAAGTCTCAGGAGCACAGTACAGCAAATATACCAGGGACCCATCACTAACCCATTTGCTGTATGTGTTCGTAACGTGCCTGCTGAACTCCCCCTCAGAGCACCTGAATGCTGCTGAGATGTAGCACTGACATATTTAGACAGAACTTTCGATGAAAGGCGGAGTGGTGGCAAACAGCCCACACGTATGCTACTGAGGGTACAGAGGACCTTTCAATTCCAGCATAAGTAGCTTCTGATTACAACTGGAATACTTGCTGTTTTCACAGTAAGAAGCATGATACTTTCACCTGCACATGGCCATACCTGCGTGAGTCAAAATCCGCTCTTGGCATCCTTCCCTAGCGTATTGTAAATAGGAAATAATGGTACGGAATGAATCCTCCTGTTAACTATAATTTAAGTGATAAAACATGAACAGGGCATCACACTTCCTACAGATAAAATGATATCTCCTTTTTCATACTGTTGCAAGCACTTTTGGGTCACCATGCAGAAATAAATAAGCCATCAATTAAATAACTGACTTCTGTTTGGAGAGTAACAATTTCCCCAGGACAGTTTATAGGGAAATCCATTTGCATTTCACAGGTCAATAGACTTCATAAATATCACAACTTTAAATAAAATAATTGAAATGAAGCCCTGATTATATATTCAGGATGGAGAAAAAGACCTTGATGATAGTTTTATAGGGCCATATTTCTTGAACCATTGGGAGGGTTTTTTATCTTTTCTTTGTAAATAGCTATAACTGTGACATGGTGGACTTGAAAAGAGGTGTCTTATAGTTCAATTACAGTACTTTATAAGGCCTATTCTTTAGTTCTTGGGGCTCAGAGCAAACTTAATCTCTGTTCAGTTTCTCATTTCAATTTCTCATCTGTGAAATGGAGATGAAATGATTCTTATATTTTGGTTTATACCACTTGCTTTTGTGAGCTCTGAAGAATAGCAGATTTTTGCTATTTTAACGAATGTTTTGCTTTGTGGATAATCAACATGTTGTACAATGCAGCCTTGAAATTGAATGAGACTCTTGCAGCTCAGGAAGTCCTTGTGAAGCGAGGAAATTTACTGACAATTTTGGTTCACCATCTTGAAAACTTAAATAAAAAGCATAACTACAACACAAGGTACCGATACAGTTTAACTGCCTTGTACAGCAATGCAGCTCAATACATTTTATTACTGCAGTTCAACGTGGTTTCCATAGCCATATGAACCTCTCCACATGTAGCATGATCAGTGTAAAACAATGTATTTATAGCCTTGCTTCTTGAGTAAATTATTTTCTTCATATTGTAGATGGTAGATAAAGTCAGGTTCAGCACAAGTGGATACAAAAATTTAAAAAATAAATTTATTACTACAAATTCCTGGATAAGAAAAGAAAATATTCTGAACTTTCTTTATTCTTTTGATCTTCCATTCTTTCTTTATTCTATATGTATTGTTTTTCAAGAGAAAATTCTTTCCTTTTTAACTTAACCTCTCTAGTGAAACTAAGTGCTTTTGGGTACTGTTGTGTGAGTTTCGGGGCTAGTGTTTGCCAGTGGCTAACTGGCATGTAAGTTTTGGGAAATGGAATATACACTCCTAATTTTGTCTTAATTCTCTTTGTCAGAGTTCAAGACTTCAAAATGATTTTGCCATACTCAAATGGATAGCTTGAATAATAAGACGTCAGAGGCTATGAGATAAAAGTGATTAAAAAACAGGATACATTTTACAAAAAATGTATCTTATTTCATGAAAAAGACATTACACTATGAATCTCTAATGCAACCAACATAAAGTTCTAGTGGCTTAACACAGAATAAACTTGTAGTTCAAGCTGATTGCATGGAAGAAGAATCGGACTGTTTCAGAAACTGGACATTTAAAGTCTCCTGTTCTCTAAAAGCAGAATAATGTAAAGAAAGCTATGGAATGGCATTGCATATTACCTTGGTATTATGGGAGAAATACAAAAATATAAAGAGAATTGATCTTATTAATGATGAGCCTATAATTGGTGATATAAATTTCAGAACACAAAATCAACAAGAACATATGGTTGCTTCCCTACAAAGGAGGCAGTGGGAGTAATCATCAAGCAGCTAAATGTATCAGCATTAGCATGTTTTAGATTTCCTATCATGCGTGTTCAAATATGTCCCATTCCAAAATAAACATTGTGTTAAAGAAAAAGATAAAGGCCTGCCATTTTTAAGTATAAAGCAAAATTAAAATCACTTGTCAAAATGAACAGTAAATAGAACCTTTATGCTGTGATTTTTTTTTTTTTTCCAGCACAGACCTGGATAGGGGACTCCTTTGCATTTTAAGGTGTTATCAGTCTTGGTGAAAAAGGAAGGTGACTGTTGTGAACTTTCTGTCTGTGCTGGACTCACCTGCTGTTGCAGTTCTTGCAGGGCTGAAATATTTCACTCACCTCAGTGCTGTTCTCTGAATGCATTAAAATTAATGCAGACATTTCACTCAATGAAACCTTCCAGCCAAGAGACTAGTTGACAGCACTACATTTATTGTTTCTTCATATAAATGTTCTAATTTAATGACTCAGAGTCTTACTTTTATCAGCATCCCAAATGAACATATTGCATATAACAATTTTTCATATGTTTTAGAATCAACAAACTGCCTGTTGATTGCCTACAACACTCCCAAATTGGCCATTAGGAGAAAAAACCTCTGCAATACTTTCATTTTCCCCCTTCCCTGTTCTCCATGCCACCAACCCTCAGCTGAGAAATGAAGTGCCAGAATATTTTAATTTTGTGGCACCTTTCAGTTCTCCAACTGGCAGGCCAGACATCTACATATTAGGAGCCTTGGAAATACTCTTTAAAACATTTCTTCCTCAATTTGTCCATAAAACACTGTAGTGCCTTGTTAGACACTAGCAGTATCTGCCATGTAACCACACCACTGAAATTTTCCAAAAAACATTCCCCATATGTTAAGGTATTCCCTTAGCCTCTCTATTAATAATACAATTTATAATTGCATTTCTGCTAATTGAGGATACTGTGCATTGACACAAATGTGATACCTGCTGGAAACAGATTTTCAGCGCTTTTACAAGATTCACGTAACTCACCTGTCTGCACTTTCCTTCTGCCTTCATTAGCATATCTGCTACAACCTTTATATCACAGCTATAGCCTCTAAGTCACTTTAGGGGCAATAACTATTAGTGTCCTGTTACCACTTTTCTTGGCTCTACAGTAATTTTTCCAGAAGAATGCATCTTGGCTGAGGTAGCCTGATTTCAGTGCATGCCTCTAATACATACAGAGTTACTACTGTTAGGATCTGTTTGCAAAAAAAAACAACCAACAAAAGATCCTCTTGGTACAGAGAATATTGTCTCCTGACCATCAGGAGAGATCAGCAACTGCTTCTTACCATCCTGTAAATGAACTAATTTAAATCAGGAGGAGTTTTGCAGCTGACACAGTCTTTCCTAATACACCTACATTTCTACCATGTCTGACACTCCCACAGACAAAATAAAAAGGTGTGCCTATAAAAAGGAAACAGGTCTCTGTTTAATTAACCCCTTTTTTCTGTCATGCTGAAAAATGATTTTATAATTTTAGTGGAACTAAAAGGGCATTTGATGTGTTCAGGCAATTTTATGCTCAGCTGTCTGACGCTACAGTACAGAAAGTGGCGACACTGAGCCTCTGAATCTGGAGAGAGCCACATGGACCCTGTTTGTAATTGCATGACTAATCGATAGTCATGTGAGTCACATAGTTTGGCCTTCATGTGCACAGTCTCTAGCTATAGTTGACTTGTAGTGTGAGGCAGACATGCTTTCTAGTAACAAAGTGCTGTTTTATTTCTGACACTATTTTTTCAAGGGATCCAGCATTAAAGAGTAAATGTGAGTAGAGTAAATTCCCTCTCTATAGTTTCTCTATAGTTTAGAGAAAGAAGGTTTCTCTAAACTATAATATAGAAATTTGGTGGAGTTGTGCACTCATGAAAATACATCGGCACCTTTCTGAGTGTGTGATGTTTGATCCTTGCAAATTTCCTTGCTAACAGTGGATGTCCCCATGGCTGAAAAGCAGACAAAAGCAAGTATTTGCCCTCCTGTAGTTGCATATCAGTGATGGTTCTTGGGACTCAAACTTTTCCGTGTATTTGCAGTAACATCCATATTAAATAGTCACACCCAGATGTTTCAAGAAACCTGTAGCCACCAAGGAACACCATGGTTGTAACTCAAATGCCTTTGTTAGTTTACAGCAGCAGCTGGATGCAACTGGACTATCCCTGTGTACTAGTACACCTTCCTGGTGAACACCATTAATAGAACATACAGAACTTTAAGTTAAAAATTGTTTAATATTTGGTTTAAAAGATCAAATTTTCAGTTGCTGTTTTGGTTAGAACATTCACACATTGGGTCACTGCTATAGCCTTCAACTCTTAACAGCTCAGACACTTCTGTGTGTAAGATTAGGGTAAATTAGCTAGTTTTGTTTGAGCGTAAAAGTGTTAAACCTACTTAAGTACTATTTTTGTGAGCTTCCTTGCTTTAAGGTAAGACTTTGAAGACCCTTAGGGGTTTGGATGTCTTCACAGCTGAAGGCTCCAGAAAATTTCTGGGGAACATGTTATGTGTTTTATACCTCTCACGGTGAAAACCCCTGTTTTTGTTACATTTAAATGGAATTTTCTGTGTTTCAGTTTATCCCCTTTGCCTCCTGTCCTGTGACAGGTAACCACTAAGAGTCTGGTTCCAATCAGCTTTCCTCCCCCATCAGGTATTTTCATATGTGTAAAAATCATTTGTAGAAATACATATATATATTTAATATTCAACATCTATTTATGTATTAAATATGTATCCATATCCCACCTGAGCCTTCTATTCTCCAGACTGCACAACCCCAGCTCTCTCAGTCTCACTTCATAAGAGAGATCCTTCAGTTTCTTTATCATCTTTGTGGTCCTGCCCCAGGCTTGTTTCCTTATGTCCACATCTTTCTTTTTCTGGGGAGCCCAGAAAGCGAACCAGCAATCCAGATGTGTCTGGCAACATGCTTCATACTGCAGACCAGGACCTGTCTCAGACAGCATCTTTCAAAGACAGTTGAGATTGACCATGCAATTACATCAGGCATCTCCCTCAACATCCCTGGATGCCAATCCACCAAGGACTTAATGTAGGTCTGCTTTGCTTAAATGTTCCCTAATGTGAGGACCCTCCTCTACTAAGAGTAAGCCTTCCTGGTTGCAGACTTTCTCTGTGGTTTCAGGGGTCTGGGATTTCCAGAGACTGACCCTAGCAGCTAATACCAAAGGAAAGAAGTCACTGAGTACCTCAGCCTACTCTGTATTTTTGTCATCAGGTTCTCTGCCCTGCTCAGTAACAGGTCCACTTTTTCCCTAGCTGTCTTTTTGCTGGTCGGGTACCTACCTATATGAGGGTTTCTTGTTGTCCTTCATGTTTCCCATGAGATTCAGTTCCATGTGGGCTCTAGCTTTCCTAAACTAATCCCTCAAGGCTCAGATAGTATCTCTATATTCCTCCTAGGTTACGTGCCTTTGCTTTCATCTCTTGAACACTTTGGGGTTTTGTCTGAATTTAGTCAGGAGTTCCCCAGTCATTCATGCAGTCTCTTTCCATCTTTGCTTGACTTCTTATATGTTGGTATGGATCTTTCTGGAGCTTGACTATCAGCAAGCTCTTGTGGACCTCCTTTCTCTTCATGACTACATTCAATAGCATTCTTCCAAAGAGATCTCTTTACAGGCGTACATCTACCACCCTGGAGCCCAGGGTTAAGGTCCTGATTTTTGCTGTTCTACTCTCTCATGCTTCTGAAGTTCTCTGTCTCATGGTCACCCCAACATTCCCAGCCAGTCCTTCCTTGCTGTCAGTAGGACATCTAATATTGTTCGCCCTCGCGTTAGCTCCACAGGAAGCCGTCAACAATGCCCTACAGAAACCCCCTGGATTGTTTGTGCTCTCCTATGCTGTCCCTCTTGCAGATATTGGGGTAGTTATAGTTCCACATGAGGATTGGGGCATGTGACCATGTAAGTTCTTACAGTTGCCTAAAGGCCTCTTCTACCTCATATTCCTGGTCAGGATATCTACAACAGATTTACACAATGCCACCCATGTTGCTCTGCCCCCTAATCCTGCCCTTCATCTACGCAAGAGGTTGAATAACAAACGTCTGAAAAGTTTGTGTTTTCTGAGTAGGTAAATATTACAAGCTGCACTGAAAGTCTGTTCACAGATATGTTTCTGTTATTTTGGTTTGACATTCTGGCTTTGCAATTTCAGCGTCTAATTATTGGGCTTGGGAGGAGAGAGATGGCAGATGTGCCATTTCTGCTAAACTGGAGGAGGAACCTGAGCAAAGAGATGCTTATGAATCCAGACATCTGTTCAAACAGAAATTGAGTGGTTTCTCTTTTGCAAAAATGTTCATAAACATTTAGTTATATGACAGGCCTTGGGTTTTCTTCTAAATTGTTCTAGTAAATATAGAGTCAAACAGCATTGATCAACAGTTCAGATTGGTTCTCATAAAAAGTATGACCTTGCATTTATTACTGAAATTTGTTCTGCTATCCTGGGTAGCTTCTGCAAAGTCTTATTATATATTGACCAACTTGCTTCATGTTGCTGTTTCTGGCATCTCAGTTTTACCCTTGCTTTCAGAGTTTAATCTATATTTGTATAACTATCCTCTACAAAACCAATCACAGCAGAGATGCATGGATTAGTGCATTCTGATATTTTTGCCAAATTGGAAAATGACCATTCATTCCCGCTGGGATTTTCCGGCTAATTGTATAACCTCAATGACAGAGCTCCTCTCACCTCCGTAGCGTTCAAATTTCACCACCTGTTTCTAGTCCTTTGCACCACTTTAATAACTCCATTGTACAAAGGAGCTTATCAAAGTCTGTTGGAAGTCCAGATAAATTACATCAAGTGTTATTTCTTTAAATATATTCAGAAGACTTTGTGGTTTTGGTATCTTTTAATTACGTTCTTTTTCTCCCTTTCAAGCAAAATGCTTAAATGTTCATTGTCAAAGAAATAATTTAATCTTCCATTTTCTGAGATAATTTAAAAAGAAAAAGATGCCAATATTGAAATATGAGTTCTGTGCTCTCTCAGAAGTTTGTCTATCCCTGAGTTACCTGGAACTTGCTTGTATTTATCTGTTCCTTCCTCAACTCCATTTGTTTCATATTCTCCACATGGTACAAAACATTTTTTGGTGCATACAGAACACATGTTGTTTTCAAGCTGATTCATGGCCAGCTTTCAAGGGGGTTGTGAGGGAAACTTCTCCTGCAAGCTTTATGATGACACCTCTGCTCCCCAGATTGCAGATTTCAGTGCAGAGACCTGTTTCTTTATGCATGTCAGAAGGGATATTGCACTGAACACCATTTATGTTGTATGAGAATGGATTCTTCATTAGACATAGCAAATGTGTGTAGATATTTCTGTTTCCAGGTATGCACCATGTTGGGTGCTGAATATGGAGCCAGCAGCCTGAGTGGCTTGTAAATCAGTAAGATTTACAATCCTCTTCCTCCTTCACTTCAGAATTTGACAAGTAGGGCTGGCACCGGTTACTACAGGTGTGAGGCTCTGGACCTAGAAGGCCGGACAACTAATGAGATGGGGAAAAGTCTGGGATGGAGTGGTATCCTAAAGCAACACCGCCTGTACCCCACATCGCATTTTCCTCTGTCAAGAGGAAAATAAGGGTAGTTGCAATAGGATGCTCTCTTCTAACGGGAATGCAGGGCCTGATATGCAGACCAGACCCATCTCACAAGGGAGATCTGCTGTCTGCTGGGAGGCTCAGATAAAGGACATCACTGGGAAACTCTCCAGTCTAGTAAGGCTCTCTGATTACTACCTGCTATTTATTGTTCAAGCTTGCAGTCTGGAACTAACAAAGAGAAGTGTAAGAGCAACCAAAAGAGACTTCAGGGCCCTGAAATGATTGGTAGTAGGATCAGGATCGCAAGTAGTGATTTCTTTGATCCTTCCAGTAACAAAGAGTAATATTGATAGAAATAGGCAGATCCATCAGGTCAGTACACGGCTCTGAGATTGGAGTAATCAGAAAAATGTTGAGGTTTTGTCCATGGGATGATCTATTCAGCACCTAGTCTACTGACACCTGATGGGATAAACTCATCTCAGAGGGGAAAATGAATTCTAGCACAGGAGCTAGCAGGGCTCATTGACAGAGCTTAAAAATAGCTTGGAAGGGGGAGAGGGAAAAAACCCAGTGGGATGAACAATGGGATTATGTTCCAAAACTTGATGAAATGGGCACTAATGGGGTCCCTTAATCTGCCTCACAGGGTGTTGGCTACAATGCACCACACCTGAGATGCTTCTATGCTAATGCGGACAGTATGAGGAACAAATGGGATGAACTTGAAACTTTGGCCCAATCCCACACATATGATATAATTGGCATAGGGGAAACCTGGTGGCATGAATCCTGGGGTGCCACAGTGGACACTTACAGGCCCTTCAGAAAGGACAGGTACGGCAGAGATGGAGGGGTGGCACTGTATGTGATAGAAGGGTTAGACTGCATGGAGCTCACAGTTGACAATGGCACAGTTGAGAGCCTCTGGGTAAGAATCAAGGGGCAAACAAATAATGCAGATGTCATTGTGGGAAGTTAGTATAGACCTATAGGCTGAAAGATGATGCTGATGAATTAGTCTTTAAGGAACTAAGGGACACTTTTTATGAGGGAGTCTTTGTTCTTATGAGGGACTTCAATTTGCCAGAAATTAACTGGAAGCATCACACAGCTGATACAACCCAAACCACAACATTCTTAAAAACCTTGGTTTTATGGAGCGTGCTGGTCCTAAGGGAGCCAATCAGGAAAGATGACCTCCTTGATCTACTTCTTGTCAACAGAGAGGATCTCATGAATGAAGTGGAAGTTGGTGGACATCTTGGACACTATGACCACGAAGTGATTAAGTTAAAAATCTCTCTTGACAGGAGAAAAAGTGCCATCAAAACCTCAATTCTGGGCATGACGAGAGCAGAGTTCAGGCTGCTCNAGAAGGGTTAGACTGCATGGAGCTCACAGTTGACAATGGCACAGTTGAGAGCCTCTGGGTAAGAATCAAGGGGCAAACAAATAATGCAGATGTCATTGTGGGAAGTTAGTATAGACCTATAGGCTGAAAGATGATGCTGATGAATTAGTCTTTAAGGAACTAAGGGACACTTTTTATGAGGGAGTCTTTGTTCTTATGAGGGACTTCAATTTGCCAGAAATTAACTGGAAGCATCACACAGCTGATACAACCCAAACCACAACATTCTTAAAAACCTTGGTTTTATGGAGCGTGCTGGTCCTAAGGGAGCCAATCAGGAAAGATGACCTCCTTGATCTACTTCTTGTCAACAGAGAGGATCTCATGAATGAAGTGGAAGTTGGTGGACATCTTGGACACTATGACCACGAAGTGATTAAGTTAAAAATCTCTCTTGACAGGAGAAAAAGTGCCATCAAAACCTCAATTCTGGGCATGACGAGAGCAGAGTTCAGGCTGCTCAGAGAACTAGTGAGTAAGGACCCTTGGGAAAATGTGTTGGCAGGTGCTGGGGTCCATCAGTGCTGGTCATTGTTAAACATCACCTCCTAAGGGCACAGGAGCAGGCAATTTCCAAATGTTGGAAGTCAAGCAGGTGAGGTAGGACGCCAGCTTGGCTGAACAGGAGTCTTCTCTTGGAAACAAGGCAAAAAAGTAATGTATATGCCCAGGGGAAGCAATGTCAGGTGACAGGGGAAGAATACAGAGATACTGCTTCCCACTGTAGGAAGAAAATTTGTGTGGCCAAAGTGCAGTTGCAGTTGAAGATGGCCAGAATTGTGGAGGACAATAAAAAGATTTTTTTTTCAATTATATTAATGGCAAAAGGAAGTGTAGAAATAACATTAGCCAGTTACAGAACTAGGAAAGTCACCTCACAAACAGGGACAGGGACAAGGCAGAGGTGTTTAATGCATTCTTTGCCTCCGTCTTTAACACTGATGACAGGCTAAGGGAGTCTCAGTGCCCTGAGCTGGAGGACCATGACTTTGAGAATGATCAGCTTCCAGTCGACCCTGACATTGTGCAGGATCTGCTGCTCCATCTGGATCCCTGCAAATTTATGGGGCCTGATGGGACTAATCCAGGAATCCTCAAAGAGCTTTCTGATGTCATTGTCAAACTTCTTCTGATGAATTTTGTGTGATCTTGGGAATCCAAAGAGGTCCCAGCTGACTGGATGCTGCCAAACATTGTCCATGTTTTCAAGACAGGCAAGAAAGAGGAGCCCAGAAACTATAGACTTGTCAGTCTCACTTCAGTGCCTGTTAAAGCTATGGAGAAGATTATTTCGGGAGGTATTGAAAAACACCTGAAGGACAAGACCGTCACTAGGCTAGCATGGCTTCCTGAGAGGAAAGTAATTCTTGTCAGACCTGATTTCCTTTTATGACAAGGTAACCCATCTAGCTGATCAAGGGAAACCAGTGGATATAATCTTTTTGGATTTCAGCAAAGTTTTTGATATTGTCTCTTTCAGGTTCCTTCTGGATGAAATGTCCAGCACACAACTGGTTAAAAACACATCATGGGATGGGTGAGCACCTGGCTCATGGGTCAGGCACAAAGGGTTGCAGTGAATGGGGTGACATCAGACTGGAGACCTGTCACTGGTGGGGTTCCACAGGGCTCCATCCTCAGCCCTGTGCTCTTCAACATCCCATGGACACAGAACTGGCATGAATACTAACTAAGTTTGCAGATGGTACAAAACTGGGAGGAGACATTGACTCCCTCGAAGGAACAGAGGCCTTGGAGAGAGACCTGAATGGATTAGAGGGCTGGTAAATCACTAATTGTGTGAAATTCAACAAGGCAAAGAGCAATATTCTGCATCAGGACTGGGAAACCCAGTCTGGGTTCCAGGATTGGGTTCCCAGTCCGAGATAATGGAGAACAGTGACACGGAAAGGGACCCAGAGGTCCTGGTCAGTGGCAAGTTGAACATGAGCCAGCAGTGCCCTGGCAGCCAGGAGGGCCACCCGTGTCCTGGGGGGCATCAGACACAGCATCACCAGCCGGGCAAGGGAGGGGATTGTCCCGCTCTGCTCTGCACTGGGGCGGCCTCATCTCCAGTGCTGGGGGCAGGTCTGGGTGCCACAATGTAAAAAAGACATTAAACTATTAGAGAGTGTCCAAAGGAGGGCAGCGAAGATGGTGAAGGGCCTTGAGATGAAGCCACATGAGGAGTGGCTGAGGTCACTTAGTCTGTTCAGCCTGGAGAAGAGGAGACTGAGGGGAGACCTCATTGCAGTTACAGCTTCTTTGTGAGGGGAAGAGGAGGGGCAGGCACTGGTCCCTTCTCTATGGTGACCAATGACAGACTTGTGGGAATGGCCTGAAATGGCATTACGAGATATTTAGGTTGGATATCAGGAAAAGGTTTTTCACCTAGAGGGTGGCTGAGCACTAGAACCGGCTCCCCAGGGAAGTGGTCACAGCACTAACCCTGGCAGAGTTCAAGAAGTGCTTGGACAACACTCTCAGGCACACACTGTGACTCCTGGAGCTGTCCTGTGCAGGGCCAGGAGTTTGGTTCGATGATCCTTGCAGGTGTCTTCCAACTCAGCTTAATCTGTGATTCTCTGAAGACGGGACAGAGAAAAGGGGCAAAAAGAAAGAAATACAAGTGAAGTGAAACTATCTGATCTTAAATAGCAGCTCAGCGACAGACTGGGTTCCCAGAACTCGGCTTTGACACCTGCTTTTGCATCCTATCTTTGCTGCATTGTGCCTTGTTCTAAGTGTGGGAGACATCCAATTTATTTGGACCTTTTCTCTACGAACCAGATTGTTTAGTACATATATGCTCCTAGAGAGTGTTTTGCTTGTCTAGGACCCTCATGATGGTTTTTGTTCACTTTTTCTTTCTTTTTCCTGTTTCTCTCTCCTCTTTACTTGCTGTATTGCTTGTTGATGGTGTTTGGTATTTTACTGATAGATATATCAATTACACAAGAAAGAGATATACTGGCCCTCCATTTGCCTGTTCAGCCTTGTAAAAGGGCAAAGAATTCTACTGTATACTTTCTCCTAATAGAACTTCACCAGCTCTGTATTTATCTTCAAGCTGTGTCACCTTTAATTTATCATGCATTTATAGTGAAGTCTTATGTGTCTGTGATGCAACTTGGTTATTTTTGTTGTTTATATCTTGTTCCAGCATGCCTGTCTAAAAGCATTATTATAACATTTTTTGCTATTACATGGTAATGCTATAAATTCCCCACTTTAGATTCCTGCTGGTAGATAGGCTGACCTCAATGTGTTCTTAAGGTTTTTCTACTTGTGTATGCCAAAGGACTCTACATACTCTACAGCAGTTAGTGTATTCTTTCTCACCAATTTGTCATGTTGAAGAGGCTTTCTTTTCACAAGTGAAAAATGCCCATTCCTATAAAATAACCTCCTTTCAAGTGTCCCCAGTTGCCAGTCCAAACCAAGGCGGCTAATGTGTTAGAAATGTAGCCCGTTATACTCTGAAATCCACAGTCCAAAGTATGGAACTCTCTTGTTACACAGACCCTAGACTGTGCCATTTTTATACTTAAAACTTTATAGGGATTTGGACACAGCATAATGCTCATATGAGAAATGAAATCTCCCAAACAAAATCACCAACAGCTACATGGACGGCAAGAGGAGCCTCTGCTGTAAGGCCCCCTTCAGGGCTGTCCTCAGGAGATACTTCCTAAAGCATTGCTTGGCTCAGTTCTTGTCAGCTGGATCTGCCTGCTGCACTGCCCTTGCAAAGAAAAACCATCATTTTAGGCTTTTAAATAGGGGCTTAGCTCTAAATGACAGGATACATCCTTGCACGAACACCTCACCCAGTTGCCCACTGTACCTCTTTTGCGTCATGGCTTCTGGAGAAACAATCCATTCCCATTGATTCATCCTTGTTGCAAGCAAAAATGCTGAAGTAAATACATACTTCAGTAAAATTCTGTGGTTTTGAGTTCTTGACTGCAGAACTGAGAAAAAGAAAATAAAAGGCAACAAAAGGAAAAGTAAGGAAATGAGGTATAGTCTTTCAAGATACTTGACATTTTCCTTGTGTACCACCATGGGTCTTTCAGACCCAGCTTAGTCATGGGGTCTGATGACTAAGCTGGTGATGTGCACCTGGTGCTTTTCTTCTGAGCTTATGATGGGGAACTTGGCCCTTCTGTTTCCAGGTAACCTCACTGTTTTCAAGGAAAATGAAAGTTTGTGACAGGAACACACCCACCCAATTAATATCTAATTTATAGACCTTATTGTACCAAAGTTGTCTTCATTTGTTTGGACTCAGAGGATGCAAATGAGGCATCTGAGAATGATTCTGCTTTGATTTACACGTTCATTCATGTTCATTTTTTTCTCAGAGAGTCAATTAAATTTCAACTCTCAGAAAACCCTCTGAATTTATACCAGATTACGCTGTAAGTTATCCCTGTACTGAAGAATGTCTACACACCAAATATGCACCATAACATATGCTGGAAGTACGGAACGACTATGCAAATAAAGAAAATTCTGTTCATTCTTACCCATAACAGGTACTACAAAACATCATGATTAATCAGTAATAGTAGTAAGAAAAAGAACAATAGTCCTAGACACTTAAATGTAGTACAGTCTTCTTTGTTTCCTCTAGATACTGCTAGCAATAGTGAAGACATATATTCAGCCTATCTTACAGACTTGCACAAGTTGTGATGCAGGTAGCTTGTTACTTGCTATGCTTACACGTTTACATGCTGAAAGGCTGAGGGCATTCTCTTTATTATATTTATAAAAAAGCTCTTCACCCACAATGTGGCCTAATCCAAGGCTTTCTCCCCGTCTCACGTATTCCTGAAACTGCTCTACCGTTTTGTTCTCGCAATCACAGGAAGTATCCTTTCTCATTACTGAGATGATTAGGTTTCTGATCCACAGTTTCCCACACAAAGGGACAAAGTTTAATCTTGTTCACATCACTGACCGAAGCTTAAAGTGTCTGCAACTGTTGAACACTGAATGAAGGACAGGTCCTGCGTTAGTCTCCTCAAGAGCAGTGAATTTCACTCTTAGTGCTCCACAGGTCCCAGAGAAGTCATTTACACTGGCTGGTAATGGCAAACTTCACTAGACTATCCCTGCAACCATAATAAATATAGCTTGAGTTAATTTTTGTGTGTGTCAAACTGCTACACTGCACAGCAAAAATGACTTTAGCATATTAATAAGACAAAATGAGAGTAATGAAGAGTCATCCTATTACAACCTTCTTGACTGTAACATCTGAGAGGTGTCAAATGCCATTCTTTCTGTATGCTTAAAAATCCTTTTATGCTGCTATAGCTTTTCAAAGAAAATAAGCTATGTTTGTCAGAAACAAAAAACCAGTATGCAAATCTTTTTGATGTTACTGCTGGGTCGAACTGCAAGTAAATAAGGGAAGGCACATAATTTAATACTACTCTTTTAACCAAAGCAGTTAAGATAACAAAATATTTTAAGTAATGAACATGCTGAGATGAAAAGAGGAGAAGCACTGTGAAAAAAATCTGGTATGTAGAAACCCAGTCTTATGATATTTTTCTTAATAGCCAAATAGCTGTCAAAGGACTGTTTGCCATAAGCTTATAAAAGCAAAAAGTTCTGAAAACTCATAAACTTTATTAATATTATAAATACATCTACATGGTATGAAGACTAAAATATCTAAAATTAAAGACACACTAATCCCAAAGTACCTTACTTTCAGAATGTCAAATCTCTTATTTGGACAAAGTCTGATTCAGTAGCAGGCAAATGACTGATTTATAACAGCCTTCCTCAAGATCTAAGGGACACTTAATTTTTTTTCCTCTCTCTTCATGACATGCTTGTGGTACCTTAAGTGTCTCATTTGCATGAAAATATCATTCTGTAGCTTTGTTTCTAAGATAGCTGGTCCAGGAAAATGGTAGAAAAACCAAACCCAACCAACCTGCAGCTTTTGCTTAGAGCAGCATGTAAAGGTACACAGATAGAAATATTCATGGTTCTGTCTTATAATTATGTATGTTTAGAGTGTTATTATGTGTACTTGTTCCTTTTGACTAGGTTGTTGTTTTCCTAGGCCTTGAGGTACACTCTTTTAGGAAGAGACTCATTTGAAGTAGTGCTGATCACCCACAGATCCACCCACAAGCCACTTCTGACTGGCAATTACGGTACAGGTTTGAACTCTTTCTACAGAACTATACTAAATAAGGTTGGCAGTATTTTTCTTCCTACAACAGAATTCCTCCTATTAAGGTCCACTTGCATTTCCTGCCCTTTCCAGAATAAAATCCAAGCCTTCAAGCATAGCTTTTAATATTTCACAAATGTGCTTCTATTTCTTCCCAGCTCTTTTTCTAGCTACTAAATAACAGTAATAATAAAAATAGCCCCTGGCATTCCCTTGAAATTTCTTGCCATTCAATGCCAAAATCCAAATTTCCACTGCCTCTCATTTAGATTCACAGACTTAAATTTGTAAAATCTTTATTCCCCCTTAAGGTATATGAAATCTAAAGGTGTTCATTAAAAAAAAAAAATCTGTATGAAAAATATGCTAACCTATATGCCAACAGCTAAGCTGGGAGGGTTGAAGTCTTGGTATATTAGGTTTATTTTCACTAGAACCTTCTATGCTTTCTTCTCTTTTCACTCTGTTTCTTATGTGTTTTATTTTCTTGCACTAATATACCTTCAATTGACACTTTTTTCTTTCTTCCTTTTGCTTTGTGGAATAGTCCACAAAATTTAAATTTTATGTTTCCTCAATGATATAGTAGAATTTCAAAAGAGATTCATAACTCAGCTACATAAACACAGAGGAAGAATTTATGATATTCAAAAGAAAGAAAAAAGACTGTATTTGCTATTCAGGTGTGGGTTTATCTGCTTTTTGTATTTATGTGGTTGCTGTTCTCTTTTTTAATATATAATTTCATACAATCTCCATTGAGCTCAGTGGAAACTTTTCATTTAGGTGTTTCACTATCCACACTTACACATAAATAGAAGTTCTTCATAGTAGAGTTTACATTTCAGTCATATTTTAAAATACATATATTAAATAGATTTTGTTAAAACAGTTTCTCCCCTTGTCAGTAAATTTTGGTCTATAAGATCTGATTTATGCTTGTCCTTTCTGCCGGTCTAAGCCAAGTCTCTCTTTTTTGCTCTCTTTGATAACTTAAATCTATTGACTACATAGTTCATTGTCTTAGACAGGAGACAGAGGAGTAAGAATAAGCTCTGAAAGTCAGGCTGTCATAATGATTTACATAGTTAGCAGACACTCTGCTTATTTTTTCATTAGCAACTTTCCCATCCTCTTGTCTGCACTGGTCATAACCATTTTTACAGCCTTTCTGGAACTCATTTTCCTATTTTCCTGTTTTAGAGCAGTTTCTGCCTGAAAGAAGGCTCCGTATGAAGGTGGAGAAGAACTTTGTTGAACCAGGAAGCAGTGTTGTTGTAGACGAGATGGA
>VYXC01013076.1:9053-40506 GCA_013397175.1 Platysteira castanea
AAATGGGGGTTTCTATATAGCAAACAAGATAAAATTCTGAGTGCCAATGTCATTTAATATGTAACAGGGTATTTTGCCACAGGGTAGTCTCACAAAAAACATTCCCACCTTATTATCCTCATTTCTCTCACTTACATGTATGCTGGAGAAAGTGGCGATGACCTGGATGTTTTAAGCACAGGAACTGGGAATTTCCAGATAGCAGGAGAGCTCGTTTTCCATTTCAATGGCATGTTGTCACCACGGTACTACAATAACAGTAAACAGCGTTTCCATAACAGACTACCAACTAGGACTTCCATTCCACACTACTGACACAGCAGTGGCTGCTGCTAAGAACAAGGAAATGATTCTGCCAATGCCCTTAAACCGAGGCTTCCAATCTGTAAAACAGGGCTGTAAGGCATCTCCTTTTAAATCCTGCTGTCCCCTAAAGCAGTATGATTATTCTATCCTTCTAACTCAACAATAGTGCCACCTCGTCAGGGAAGCACTGACTGCAGTATATGTTAAGAAAAAAGACTGCACTCTGCACACCAGCACAGTGCAGCTTTATTTAATAAAAGCAGGTAATTTTTAAAGAACGGTTTCTGATGCTATTGTTCTACCTTAACAAGGACACTGCAGCACTGTACTATATTCTCTTCCTATTAACCTCATTTCTGGCCAATGGAAGCAGAAAAAAAAAAATGGGTTTCACATGAAAATGAAACAACATACCTACTCAGAATACACTTGTCATCCTCTGAAAATTCTTCTTTTGAGCTGCAACAATACAAATGGGATATAAATCTCAGCATAGCCTTAGGCCACGGCTGATAGAGATCAGTGGCTAAATTCAGCAGCCTGTTTTTCTCCTGTGGAAGCTCTGACCAAACAATACAAGAATAACAGTATGGAAAAAGCCCATTGCAAAAATCAGTCCTTCTAATCCATAGCTAGGAAGACAAAATAAAGCAGAAATCGCTGGAGGTTTCTGCATGCTCTTCTAATAGCTTCTGGTTCAGGATGCTCTCATTTTCCTATTCTCATTTCCAAGGAGGAAGAGCAATATCTCATGCATTTTACAACATGATATGGGAATACAAATATCACTCAGTCTTCTGCAGTAGAGAAGCAGAGACTAGCAGACTGTTAACAGCAGTCTTTGTAGGAACGCTATCAACAACCTAATTCTCAACGCCCCCCCTCCCCCAGCAGCTCCCAAATTGCCTCCAGAACTGATTAAGCAGATGGTCACGCAGGTCCCCATCAGGGACCACTCCGCAACTCAAGGCTCTGCTTGGTGACCTCCCAGGGCCAACAACAGTGGGGAGTAGGGAAGGCAAACTATTAAAAAGGGAATTGGGAATTTAATAGCATTTTATGCAGAAGCAGAGCAGGTTTCTATAGAAAAGAAGGCAAAGATTCAGCTATATTGATTACCTTACAGGAAAAAAAAAATCACCTCTAATGTATTTCCACAGCAGACCAAATCAACACTAAGATATTTAGTCTACAGATCTCAGAATAGTCTCTGTACAGCATGACAATTTTTCTATTCATCAGGACAGCTTAATCCTCTCATTAAAAAGCCAACACCCTGCCACACCACTTAGGAATAAAGAATTGAATCAAGAGCTTTTTCTATAAATTTCTATAAATTTAATCATTCTAGTGACATTTAACACGACTCTGATCGGTTCTTTGTAACAGTGAAACATACAATGTTAAGTTCAATTTTGGGATGAAATCACCAGGGAATAATTGCTGCTCCTGATCACCACTATTGAACATGTTTGCCCAAAATAGTTTTGGGCTTTTGAAGCTGTTACCAAAACCAAAGGCAAGGAACTAAAATAACCCAGGACACCTCACTCAAAACCAGATGCACCCCTTGGACAAACAATTGAGGGCCTCTCTCTCTCACTTCTCTGAAGTTCTATTTTACAAATGAGTAGCATTAACCCAGGCAACAAATTTCAAAGGAACTGCTACTGGGATGCTGAACACACATCACAGTGTATGACAACAGTGTTTATACGCCATGACTATTAAGAAACACTAGTCCTGCAAAAACAACTATGCAGTTTTAGCACAGTCTTTTAGCAACAGAATGCAAGCATTTACATGCAAACAGGCACGCTTGGCTACACACATGGTCAATACTATGCCCAGTCTCACACACATACAGCACCAGACTACTACCTCATGCCAGCTCTGCACTAAAGGCCTAGAAGTCAGGTTGAAAGATGTAAGACAGCAGCTATTATAATCACAAATTTAAAAAGTATCATGAATTTGCATTCATACACTCAACTTCACTTTTACATTCACCATTATACAGAAAGTGTCTTAAGATACAAGCAAATGCAGTTGCTCCCTTCCTCCCACCGAGTGCAGCCAGTGCGCAACCAACTGGTAACTGCTTATAAAGTCTCTGTCTCACTACTCTGCCACCCCCAAGGAGATCTTCACATGTTTTATTTATTAAGAGCAGCATGACTAATATGAAAAAAAAAGAATGAGGCTAAAGACAATCAATGGACCCCTTTTTCAGAAGTAACTCCTGAAATACCCTTTTGATCAATAAAATAAAATCCAACTTGAGCCACAAACTCATTCCCAAGCACTGACTGACATGTATGTCAATCCACATGGGCACAGAAATCAGAGTCATTTCTCACTTTTGACCCAAAGATCATTCACCCTAGAGGGCTAAATGAGTCCTAAATACCTGCTCCCCTTTGTATGCTTCTGGTCCCACTTATTTTTCCATTTAGTCTACAAGCAACATAAATAAAACCTTTGCAGAAAAAACAGTAACAGTAAACATTTTTTTGAAAGTACAGGAATTCCAAGCACTGTCAACCAAATCCCCTCCCAAAGTCCAGTACAAACTACTTCACCAAACAGCCCATGTACAAAATCCAGAATTGAAGAAAGTAGCAGTGCCAGGTACTCTACAAATAGGGAAATGCTTGTCTTGCTAAAGAACAACCACGTGAGAAATGAATCACCTATCCACACATAAGGAGATAAAACATAAATCAAATCCCATTTTCTTCCTGGCAGTCACAGACTGGTTGCATATTCACAAGGAAAATACTATTATTATGTATTTTATGCTTTACATAAACTACTCCTAAGACAACAGAAAATCACAGTATATAATTCTGATATTTTAATTGAAACTTCAAAGTAACAGTTTAACTGCACATTTAAAGATATGGAGAAAGTAATCTGATCTCCTGGAGTGCATTGCACCCACTGAATATACATTTTGTGTTCTCATATTACACAGCTTTGCCACTCATCCTCAAATGAACTGGTCCTGAGGGCCAAAAGCAGCATTACAGCTCTGTGCAGAATCCTCCTTGTTGAGAAAACAGTTATTCCCAGACAAGTGCTCTGAAAACACATCAACTTGGCACACAAACTGGAGATGTGCTTTAAGTTTAAAACTCCTAAATTCTGAAAATCCCATGATAACTGCACAGATTAAACATCACTTTGAGACCATTCAAGGGGCTTTGTTTTCAGTAGTTTTCTCACAACCAAGTTCAAACTCAAAATTAAAAGCATCTACTGTTTATAACTTGCTTAAAGTTATATTCTACTTATTATCCAAGTCTCCCACACATCCTTTATTCTGTGTACAAAAGATGAGAAAGTGTTTGGGTTTTAAGCAACTATTTCTATGCTCATGTTTCCAAAGCTGCACTGAGCACAGATGAAGTAACTGACAGAGTATCAAGAACTTCTGCACAAAACTCAGCCATAAAGGAAAGGAACAGGTGGTATCACAAGAAGAAAAGAGTAAATAATGCCACCAAAGGCAAGATCCCAAGGTGCCATTTTACAGACCTGAGATGTTAAGCAAGGACAGAAGCTACTGACTGGGGCTGAACAGCAGTGCAGCTCTGATTCCACAAAGAGAAGAAACACTGGAAAGTGCTGGTGTTAAGAGAGGAAAGCATTTCCTAAACATCTTCCTCAATCCCTGCAGCCAAATCCTCCTTCACTATTGACCAACAAGCAAAATTTGGCCCCAAATAAGAAGAGCAGGCACACAGGATCACACTCAGCAAACACATGACCAAATCACACACAGAGCCCCCCTTGCCAGGGCACTGATCCCAGTATCTTTTCTTCTGCAAGTTCTCCCCAATCTTCAGGGCAGGAACACAGCTAAAACCACGTCCCTTGTGATTCTCTTCCTTTTCTGGGGATATCCTCTTCCTTCCTTTGTGCAACTTGAATGCTAAGCTGCTACCATGTCGTGTCATACATACCAACAACTGTCAACATGTTATCCTCTTACAGCCCACTGTGTTCACATTTCTGGGTGTCCTAGGTTACAGTGTAAAATGCTCCCAAAAAAGTTTTCTATCACCATCTTCATGACATGTTGAGACCAGGTGGGGTGATGCTCCCTGCCTCCTCCCTCTGGACTATCTTCTGTTAATGGTCCAAACAATGCCTTACCATATGACTCGCAGATAACTTGCTCCTGGATTATTTCCTGTTAATGGGCCCATCAGTGCCTTGCCTATGACTCATCATCCCATTGTGAGATGTTCCACCCAGAGGGAGNTTGGTGGGAAGGGGATTGCATTTCCCATTCCAAAGGGGGCTCCTGCCTTCCTTTGGTGGACACCTGTCTTTTAAACCAAGACACTGGGGCATCCATACTTCCAACAAAACTTTTAAACCATCTCTGCATTTCCTATAAGACTTCCCTTCACAGCTGTTCAAAAAGAAGAAAAAGGCACAGGCAGAAAGCTGTATCAAAGCCCAGGCAACATAAAACAGTACTAGTCTGAACATATTTATTCTTAGCCTTGGAATGCCATTTGAATTTTTGTACGAAAACTAAGCAGAATAAAAGTCAACTTCTAGAGATGCTGCTGGATTTTAATCAGTTTGCACAAATAACGAGTTTAACATTTTTCCCTCAGTTCTTAAACTTTTAAAAACAGAACTGAAAAACATACTTGCTCAGTCAAATGATTTGCTGCAGTTAAAAAAACTGTTGTTCCACTCTAACAGGCTACTTACCTCTCTCCTTTGATTCATCTCTTAAATGTCAGAGGAACTGAAAGCACTAGGTGAAAAGTAGGGTTACGCTATATCGGAACTTTCTCAAGTCTTCAAACCTTTTCTAGCATGACCTGAAAAGTTTTCTCACTTCCAGAACTTCAGACTTCTTTAGCTTTACAGAAAGAAAAACAGTCAAAGCTACAGTGACAGTATGATGTACATCTCCCATTTTCACCTAGAAATGTGAACAACAGAAAGGTCTAAATATTTGTGTCACAAACTATTTCCTACTGATACAGTGTTTGTATAAGAAAAGATTCCAGACTCAACAACAAGGAAAATATCTTAAAATGATAGTGGGTAAGACCAGTAAACATAATCAAACTTTTGAGATTCTTTTCCCCAACAGCTGCTTCCTAAAATCTCATTGATACAAAAGCATGTTTCCATTTTAAAATGCACATTTGCTATAGGATAAAATCTTTGTTTTATGATACTTGCACTATCAAAGCTCGCTCCAAACTGAAGGCAGAAAATCAGTTTCACATTGGGAGGAACTGCTCTCATCTTTTCTCTATTTTCAAACTGCTAGCCTGCTGACCTGATGCATTCTACACTACACAAGACCATTTTGATACAGAATAAAATAAAGCAGAACCCCCAAAATCCAATAAAATATTCCCAAAGCCATGGAGCTCAAATGCAGTAATTATTTCAATATCAAAATCATTTCAGCAATTTATGGCTGCAAAGGCACAAGTCTAGAAACTGAAGAGGAGCAAATAAAGATGTATACTATTTCTCTACAGGTTGCCTAAAAAACTGTGTGATAATTTAATTGGCTTCCTTATTCAACTCTTTCCACTTCACATGAGTGCTTGTCGTGCCTCTACCTCTGGCTTTTCAGTCTATTAAACTGCAGCTGTTCCAATTACTGGAAGAGAATAATTAAAAGATGGTGTTGACAGTTCTGCCCTAGATAAGAGTCAGTTAATTAATAAAATTTCTTTGCCCATATATCGTCAAAATATTCACACCAAAATTCATATGAAGGGAAAAAAAATCTCTGCTAAGGGGGAATCCAGAGGAAACCACTGCAGTCACATTTGCAGTCCTCGCACAGCTACACAGTAGCATTCCCCAAATACTGAAATACAGAAAAAAATTGGCAATGTGCACCTGGCAATGCTTTTACTGAAATGGCAACTTTTCTAGAAACATCAAAGATCTTACTAAGAAACAGTCTTTCAGTTAATTTTTTTTAATTTCTTCAAGAAATTAGCTTTAAAACTGCTACAGACAGTTCTGACAATTATGCCTGTACTCTGACTTGCTAATTGTTGGGCTGTCTTAAAGAAATTTTTTTTATAACTGGGGGTAAAAAAGCCCTCAGACACCAGATCTAAGTTACAGCATCTTTTAGAAGCAGTTGTACTGTAGACATCAAGATGCATGTGGCCTCATAAATGGATCAGAGATGCTTACAAAGTAGTTAGTATCAAATATATTTAATTCTTTTAAACTGGGCTGACTGCTCATGGAACAAGGAACAAGCACAAATCATAAAGCATAAATCAGTGAGATAAACTGGGTTTGCAGCCAACCCCTCCTGCTGTCAAAATGCTGTAAGCAGTGCAGGTTCCTGTCTCTATAGCAGTATGTGAGGCCATTTCTCAAATGGGAAAAAAAAAATCCCCAAATCTTTAAATATTAAGTTAGGCAGTCAGGGCATGTCCTATGTGTTTAACAAGAAGTGCTACAGTTTTCTATCCACTCACTCAGCATTTTTTCCTGTATAAATGAGGAAATTGCTGCAGTAACATTTTAGGATGCATCATTTCAGTGAAAATTATTATACATAAATATACATATGCATACTATATGGGACTGTGCATATAGCATGTGTGTATATACACATACATGATTTCTCTATATATTTGACAAATACACATTTACCCTGCATCTGACACAGCCACTTCCCCTTCCCTTCCAGACACCTCAGAAAAGAGAGATTCAAATTCTCACATGATTTTCAGGCTACCGAAGTAAGTATATGTTCTTCAACAAACCAAAGAGGCTGAGAAGGAATCAAGTTGAGAAGTTAGTTTCCCTGCTTCACACATTCTTCAAATGTCCGTAACCCTGGCCTTTGCCTCATTCATAAATGGAAAAAAGAGATAGTGTAAGTTTTAAACTTCTGAAATTATTCAGCAATAGCAAACATTCAAAAAGACTCATGCCATTTCCTGTAAGGTCACAATAAATTATTTTAAAAACAATTTAAGTAAAATAATTTTGCTTAAATCTTAAGTCAGGTTACCAAAGACTTGCAGGAAAAGGGATACAAGAAATAAACAAACTTAGTCCCTGCAGTATTCGCACTTCTAATATTTGGAAGCATTAATTTATTAAAATATTAAAGCCTGTCTCAGGTATATTTGGTAACTACACACAGTCTCAGAAATATTTTGAATCTATTCTGAAGTGTGTGTTTCTTACCATGAAAATGAGTTTTATTTTATGCCACTTATGGATGACTTGCATTTTCTTGTGTGTATTCTTGAAGAGAGATTTTTCTAAAATTGAGGTAAGATTTGTCAAGATGCACTGTTAACTCAATTACAAGCTACAGGTTATAATATTAAAAAAAATCAGCTTTGCTTGGGTAAATTACTGTTACATAAAAGTTATTAGGTAAAATAAGGTCTTAAAACACTTAGTAGGCGGTAAAACCAAAGTGAGCTAATGAAGGTTTCCAATTTTTGATCTAAGCCCATGTACTCTACTGACAACACACCGCTAAGAAGAAATGCTTTTGAATTAGCACCAACTTATCCAGAGAACTTGGCTCATCTTCCCCAGGTGATTATATTTAATAAATCAACACAGAAACCTGAATGCATAGTCACAGCAGCCAGACTGACCCTGCTGAAGATAACTGTCTGAAGCAACAGTTATCTTTATTAAGTATGACTACAAAGAATTTATTTCTAAACAACTTCTCCACAGCTGTTATAGTCTGTTGGCTGCTCAATTTATTTTAGTAAAGTCTAAATGCCTAAACACATTTACGCATCAGACTCAAATGCTGCAAATATATTAAACAATTTAGTAATGGAACAGAAGCCAGGACCAGCCATGAACAATTTCAGTATTTCCTGCACCACAGACAGCAAACTGCAAACTACAGGAGCCATGTGTTGGATGAAGTTTTTTGGAAATATTCTTAAAATGAAAGTTTGTAGGCTTTTCTTTCTTTCTTGCATTATTTACATGGAATCTGTTAGTCCTCTTCATTCTCATAATCTTATTATCTTTATCCACTGGAGTGTGTTCTTGTGGTCTCGTACACCTACAGAAAGTATCCCTGATGAAAAGAGCAGAAGAGCAAGCGTGGGGAGGCAAGAACAAAGCCCTTGATCACTGCTCTTGTGTGCTTCTGTAATGACTCAGTTTCATTAAAAGCCAAAAATACAAACTTTTCCTGAACACAGGAATTCCTACTGCATTGTCACCTCTGATGTCTCCAATCCACAATTCTCAAAATCTCCACTGTGGGCACTCCTGACACCTCTATCCAAAGGCCAGAATCCCTCAGGAAGACTGACGGAGAATGAGATTGAAAAGGTTTCAAGAAAGATGATGATGCTTCAAGTCCAGGTTGTCAGAAATCACTGTGTGCAACCTGGAGCCATGAAAATTGCACAAATGCATCTTCAAGGAGATCTGAAGCTGCTGCACCTTGGTGCCCATGGCCACTGGACTGCAGCTAGCTGGATTCCTTCAAGGAGTCACAAAAGAGACACTCAGATGCAATCAATTTAATTACTTGCCATAAGATACTGTGAAGCATATTAGATAAAAATTTTTATGAAATAGCAATTTGACCTTAAAGTTAAATTTGCCTTCACACAGGGCCACGTGAAAGTCTTAAGCAGCAAAAAGTTCAATTTTAAATTTGTCACTAATGTTAATTGTTAAATGCTAGTGTTAATTTCTCACATTCAGTGAGAGGAAAAAAAGTGTAATTTCTCTACACTAGAAAAGGAGCTTCAAGACCACAGATAATTTCAAATAAATGCCATCAGAACAGGTAGAATTAGTACCAAAGCTAGAACAGCTGAACAGGCAGTGCAGGAAAAAGAGTGTCTTGTACTAAATTTTAGATTTCTTTATTTCCCCACCCCCCAGAACCCTCAAGAGCCAGTGGCAATCAGGAATCGACTCCTCCCATTTGACAAAAGTAGGTGTAGTCCAAAGACTCCTTCCCAAAAGACAACATGGGGTAACTCCCTCGTTCATTTGCCCAGGATCCTCCTTTCCTCAGCAAACCAAGCCAGTGATAACCTCCACACTACCTGCTCCCAAAAGGAAAGTAAAATCAAGTAACCAGGTCTCTTGTTTTGATGCACTTCCATACCAAGAGCAACAGTGACAACTGACAAAAATGGATAGTTTCCACTGGTTCTTCCACTTGAGAGGCAGCCATAAGCAAAGTCACTGAAGATGTGTGTTTGCAGCTGAATGATGATGCACACGTCAAGGATACCTGTAACCACCACTGCAGTCCTAAATGTGTGGAACAGCTTTAATTGCAAGATTTTGGCAGAGCTGGATACTACTTTTCCCGAAAATATCTAATCACCTTATGGCAAAAAGAGGTTTAGTGCAAGTTCCCACTGTTGAGTGTTGTTATTCAAAGGCCCCAAGGCCACAGCCTTTCACATTGAGTTGAATGGGGTGAAGGGAGGGTGTACAATCAATGAGTGTGTTCATGCCACAGAACCAGCCCAATCTTAGTGGTCATCAACATTTAAAAAACACATGAAACTTTCCAAATGCATACCTTGCTCACATTTAGATTTTTCCAGAAGATTAAAAAATACAATCACAAAAACAAGTCTTCATATGAATGAGTTCCATTTCTCTGAAATATACCACTGTGTTCTACTTCTAAACCACTAAATGTCAAAACTCCTGTGTAATAATTAAAATATAGACAGAAAATTACAAACTGCTTTCATCTTTTGCAGCTCTGAGAACGTAAATTTAAAGAAAATTCCATATTTCCTAGCCAAATTTTTGAAAGATGCCAATTATTTATTTCAAATTTGTTATGGTGGGCAAATACATGAGGTATTAACTCATTTCCAAAAGCAGATTTAAAGTTTTGAGATACTCACCTAACAGATTGGAAAAACTCTGCAATTGCCTATTTAGTGGCAATCTGGATAATCTAGGATCAAATGAGGACACGCTGCTTTGCATAAAATAATTGTACATAGCAAGAAAAGTACAAGCTGATTTTAGAAAGACTCATGGAAGAATGGCAATCTTACTTGCATTTTTAAAAACTATGAACTATTTAAATCAAATAGTTTAAAGTCTCCTGATTATAAACCTTTATTTCATAAAACTTTATACATCTGACTCCTATTCAAAAGTGAAGTTCAGTGGTTTCACCAATGTCCATGTACCAGCTTCTACAGGTAATTTTACCAGCACTCCACACAACTCCTGACAGTTTTCAACATCTTTATAGCGTTGCACATGTGGCCACATCTCTTCACCTGGCAAACCCTCCTTCAGAAACACAGAACTGAAAATAAATCAAAGAAGCTCAGAAGAGGAGAAGACTGCAGAGAGGTGGGTGGGAGGCGCAACCCAGTGACAGCCACCACCAGCAGAGCTGCACCACTTCCTTCCATCCACCTCATCTGGTCAGAAAAAAAGGGTCTAAATTCTGCAAATAACTCTAGGCTCCTATGCAAAACAGTCACATCGTTCTCAGCTGTGCTGCTCTAGTGAATCACAGCAGGCTCAGGAGAGATCACATTAGAGGAAAAAAAAAATCGACAGATGTGCATGGTGTAGGGTTTCTTGGGGTGAAACAGCATTGCACAGCTGTGATGCATGAAGACACAGTGGAAGAGTCCGCTAAATCAAGAAATAGCTGTATTTCAGCACCTTCCGCAGCCGCAGTAATGTACTTTTCTACAGCTGAAAATGTCTTTTTGAAGCATACATAGAGAACACGAAGCAACTGTGATAACTTCAAGCTTGGAAAAGCCCTTCTCTGAAATAGTCCTAAGTTAAGCAGTTGTAATTCGGGGCTTTGTCTGCCAGAGGGAGCTGAAGGAAAGAGAAAAAATTCCATGTACCTCATTCCTTTAAAAGTTTCAGGGTTGTCCTACACCAATTAATGTAAGTATTCTAATAAAAAGGAAGGTTAACACAAAATCAACCCCAGCTGTGTCTGGCACAGGGCACCCCTGCACTGACACCCCACTGCCAAAACCTTGCTCATCATGCCCAGTGCACTCACTCTAGGAGTGAGTCCCTCCACAACTTTGAATGGAAACAATACCTCTATTTAAAGTGTATTTAACCACTTTTTGATCAAAACCATAGTGAAGATGAGTGCCCCGGAGACAGATTAATAAAGAAAGCATCAAATGAGATGGTATCTAACACTTTCTTACATCAGCTTGTCAATAAATGCAAGATAATACTGCACAAAACTAAGCTTGCAGTTAGAACAAGATATATATTACCTGAAAAGAGATTGTCATTAAAAGGCTCTGTCCCGGTTTTGGAAACAAAATTTTAGGAGGAAATGCTCCAGAATGAACGCCTCCTCCGAAGAGAAAGGGCCTCCCCCTTCCCTCTGCCAATGAGACGAATTGATAACAGCAGGTGAAAAGTGGAAAAAACCCCAAACTGTTTATTAACACAGAACAAAACAGGGCACAACAGAAAAAACTCAAAATACAACAAATGCCCGGAAAAGAAAAAGAACACACGGGCTGGCAACTGGTCCTCCCAGTCTCTGGGAAGGGGAAAGGAAGTCCACGCAGCAGTCTGGAGCAGGGCAGATGGAAGAAAAAACCTGTTGATCCTCTGGCACCGGTCCTCCTCCTCACAGCAGGCCAAACTGGCCTTCCTCGGGGTTTGGACCAGCCAGGGCCACCCCGCGGGCCCGCCGGGGCCACCCCGCAGGCTCCCCAGACCGGAGAGAAGGGAAGGAAGGCAGGCAGGCCAGGGGGAGGGAAGGAGAAAAAACCCCAAAACCTTTTTTCCAGCTAGCGGGAACAAAAAACCCACCAAGAAGCAGTGCAGCTCCCCGGTACACTCCCTCCCGGGCACGGCCGAGACCGCTGGAGCCCGAGCGGCTGGACCGACCCGCCCCCGGGTCCCGTGGCTGCGGCCGCGCCGCCCGGCTTCATCGTAAAGATAGAGCGACCTTGGGCATTAAGCAGATGGTTAAGGAATACAGAAGCCTTGTAACATCACCCCAGGACAAGTTCATTGGTCTTTTTGCACAATCTTTTCACATACTGCTTCTAACACTTAATGTTAGTACGCCTAAAAATCTGCCTGTGGTTAGACGTCCTACCACACAAAACAATAATTTATATGTTACCATACTAATAATTTATTCTTCTATAGCACTTGCTGAAGAGCTTAAAGTAAACAGGAATTGGTCTCAATTTGCAAATTGATAAAGTAAGCTATTTAAACAGTTCATGAGAAACTGGGATTCTGTAAAACAGCTCAGGAAAGAATTTCACGGCACACGTACTGGATGACCCCCTTCTTCCCTCCTGCATTTTCAGATAAACTACTTCCAGCTTCAAAAACTTCCCCTATAAAAACCAGCACACAAGGGTTTCACATTTTGAAAAAAAAAAAAAAAAGGCAGATGGGTATACCTTTAAATAACTATTTTAAATGCTAAGATCTAGGCTGATCAACTTCCCTTAGACCAAAATTTCACCGAGAGCTTTAAAATCAGTGTCGTAGAATCACACACATTTCTTGCATTTTGGAATTTCTTGCTTTTAAGAAAATCTGTTATGCCACCTTCTGGTATTCACAAGAACTACTCAACAAGACAAGTATTTTAATACATTCCCATTTTAAATGAAAAAAAAAAAAAAACAAACCAGTACAAGCAGAAAACTCACTTCATCTATGAAACCAATGAAAAATACTACATTTTTAAGTTTTGGTTGATCAGTGCAACATCATAGCTAGGACTATCTAGCTTGGACCTGTTTGTACCCAGCCTCAAAGTTTCTAAGCCTGTACTACCCAGGAGATGGATTTGACGATCCTTGGGGGTTACTTCCAACTCAGGATATTCTATGACATCTACTGACAAACACAGCACCCTTCCCACACATTACCTGGTGTGAGACATTCTGTCCTTTGCCCCAACTCACCAGCTACAGCAAAGAACTGGGAAAGACAGAGAGTGAAAAGGATGAGAAAACTTGTGGAACGGCTTCTGTACAAGAATCAACTTTTATATTTGACTTAACAGCATGGAAGGCAGAGAGGAAAGGAGAAATACACTGATAGTATATAGTGTCACAAAAAGCACAGTAAATGTGGGGTGCTTATTCACCAGCTCTCCAACACAATAAAGAGAAAGCATTGCATGAAACTAGCAGATGTTTGGTGGAAAAAAACGAAACAGAGGAAAGACCTTCACATAACTTGCTGCACCAAGCTATCCCACCAGCAGCTTTTCAATAACCACTTATTACAACACAGATTCACTGAAGCAAAGTGAGAAAAACAGTTTAAAACAGAAGTGGTTTGTACCCAGTGCTCCGTAGGTGACTCCAGCATTCACATACAAGGCCAGCAACCAAACTTCTCCACCTCACCTCTCACTACCAAAGCATCCTTGATGCTGTAGTGGGACACATGCATGGTTATGTAAAAACAACTATAAACCCCCTTCCTCCTGTATTATAGCTGGATCTATGCAATTAACTCTGTACTGATAAAAACACAAGGGAAGATGAATTTGGGCTATGACTTCAAAACATTTTTGATCATTTCCAACCTATGCCTTCAAAATAAAACTGTTTCTAGATGTCAAATTCCCACCAACAGTTTCTGAAGCAGAAAAAGCTTCAGTGAAGGAAGAAAGAAGGCACAGAAGTAGGTATGAAATAACATTAACAAATTAAGTGGATAACTGACTCCAAAGTGTGATGCTTCACAATCCCTCTCAAGACAAACATCTAGCAATTCTCCAATCTTAGACAATCTCTGACAGAGAAAGTAGGTATTTCTGACTATAATTTTCCACTGTAACTTTGAACTACGAAGTTTAACTATATGAATATAAAACAGAATTTGGAAGTTTGGTGTAGGAATCAGACAAACCCAAGACCATGCTCAGGCACTAATGTATAAACAGCAGAAACAACATAAGACAGCTGAAATACAAGGACATCTATTTGCATGCCCTTGCTCAGTACATCTTCCCACAAACCTCTGCATATTCTTTCAGCCATGTTTACTCAGCTCTCTGCAGTATGTGTCCCCTGGTATAATCATTTTCTGGATCTCTAAAAAAGGAAAACTTACATTAAGCAAAGCTTGGCTTTGATGTGTTCTTCCAATTATGGTATATTTCACTCATTCTGAAGTTCAGCAGTTTCCCTTTCTGGAGATGCTGAAATTACGATTTTGCCCACACAAGACAGAATGATGGTATGCAGGAGGGTATACACACACCACAAGAAATACAAAGCATGATTTTCATCACACCATAAGTCATGCTGCAAACAACATCTTATTGGCCTGAAAGATTTTACAAGAACCTCTGAAATAACTAGTATAACAGCAAAGTTGCCCAATAATACTTCAAGAGAATCATGAGAGTAACTCAGACCAGGCAGAATGTGACTGCAACCACCTGAACAAAGTCTTGCTGCATATTGCACAAAGTGTTGCCAGGAAAATGCAATACCATAATCACACATAACCAACTGTTACAATAATTGTTAAAAAAAGCCAGGCACTAACATCAGTCATGCCTGAGCTGCTCCTGCCTCCTCATGTATCTACAGACATTTAGAACTGGAATTGAGTAGATTTCTGCAATTTACCAAAGCATTTCTTCACTCACTTGGAACACTGATTCTAAATTTCAAACCTTATACTGAAAGCAGTGTTGGTGTCTAGAGATTCAAAAAGCAATCTCAAAGGAACTCAGTACTTTCATGACACTAAAATCCTTGAAAGCTGAAGCTTTGGAGGCCTTTGAACTGCATATACTGAAAACATAATAAGAAGGCAAGATTGATTCTGGGGACATGTGGGAAACCTCCACTGAGACAAACGTAGAGCACTCCAAAAGCACAGGATACAGCAGTCAGATTAGGAAGGCAGGGCAGTAAACCAGATATTTATGCAGTAGGGTCAGTATTGAACTCAAAGCAAAATGCAGTTGGTAGCTTAAGATAAGATGAACATTTGCCACAAGAGTTTCTGTAAACACTGAAATAAAAACTGTCCCATGAATAATAAACCTCTGCAGGGAAACAAACAGTTACAGCAACTATGAACCCAGGAGTTTTACATTAACCCTGTTACAGAAGATTGTTCTTTCTTTAGTGCTTCTCATCAAATTTCTGTGAACTTATGTTCTGGCTCATATCCTGAGTCAAGCAACAACATGCACATACATACTTGAGTCTTTCACTAAAGCAGACACATAGGCAAAATACCAACACCTTGCTGTCCAAAAAGCAGCTGCTGGGGAGAAATTTCTGAAGCATGACAAAATTTTGCTGGATCTTGAAATAAATGTCCATTCAGGGGTTTATTTTTTTCTTGGGGGAGATGGGGGTGTGCAGATGGCACTAATCAAAGACTGATTTGCTAAAAGGAAAAAACCTATTTGAAGACTACCAGGTATTTTAAATAATTACATTCAATAAATAGCTAAGAAGTTTTTCAGGACTTTCAGTCGTTGTACCAGGTATCTGGGTGTAAAATAACTAAATACAGAATTTGTAGATAAGCAGCCTATTTATAATTGTTTTTTATCAACACCCTACAACAATGCACAAGGCGCAGTGTGACTAAGCTTTTAATTGAGTACTCTAATCTGAAGAAAGCCTGCAGAATCCAAAGAGCAGAAGTAAAATTAACTAAAATTATTGAGTCTTAGCTCTCTGGTGTTGAATGCACAAATTCTTTTTCATAGCAAATTCAGTTCATTTACCCTCCTCCCTCCCTTGGCTCCTGAGTTCTGCAACAGTCTTCTAATCCAGTTAACTGGCTGGAGTACAAGGCCATTCCTGTTCTCCAGCATCACTGCTCATTACTCCTGAAGCATATACAGCAGAGGGATGGCTGCTCCAACTGCACACCAAGCCAGCAGCATCACATAACTACTCATCCTCAGCCAAAGTCTTTGCCACACCCTACTGCAGAGCAGCAATGAAAAGGATTTCCGGTTCCCAATGACAGGCCAGTGATGTCCTGGCAAACGCCCTGAGCAAAACCCAACACAGACAACCATGTACTTTGCTGTATGGGCCGAGCTCTAATTATCTGAAAACAGAACTGAACAGAGCCACATTGGCACTCTAATTACTGGGAGACAGAACAAGAGAGGAGAACACCTGGCTGTGAGAGCAAAGAGGAACCCAGACAACAGGCAAAGATGCTGCTCCAGCCAGGAGAGGGCAGCTTTACAAAGCCTGCAAACTCCTCTGCTTCTGCTCTCATGTTCCGCTTCACTCCACGCTCTGACTCACTCAAGTCACATCAATTTAAGCAACAGGAAACACAGCTTTGCTCCTTGTCCAGCTGGGCTTCTGAGAGACTTGCTGACTTGTTGATACACGACTTCTGTGCTCTTTCGGACAATAGATGCAAAATGAGACCATCTGAAGATTTAACACATTCACTTCAAATTAAGTTTCCTCCTGGATCCTTGGCTGATCCACCTCCACCTACCCGGCTGTCAGCTTGGATTCAACCACCCTGTAACAGGTGAGCTGGAGGAGAAGATTAAAGTGGAATTCAGGAATTTGGAACAGAGCAGTTTCAGGCTGAAAACATTTGGAATCCAACGTGATGGAGCTGGATGTGATAACATAGCTTGGGAAAATGGAAGGAGTTTAGCAAGATGCTCAAGTTTTAGCACTGCCATAGGAAGGTCCGGCACAAATACACACACAGTATTGTGACAAGGCAGAACAGCAGAAGGTATAGCTGAAGGTTTTCCGTGACAGACATTGACATTTTAACAGTACACTGTTACCTTCAGCCATTAAATTTGCTATTATGCCCAGGAATCATACTGATGTCTGGACTTCAGATTTCAGTGTGTGTCTATTTATGGGACTGGAAGTCACCATGCTATAGAACACACTGTTTGAAAAACTGAGCTGTTTCCCTGAACAGCCTTCGCTGGTCCTGCAGGATATCTGTATAATACCTCTGAAGATCACATAAAAACTTAACAGTTCCTTCAACTTTCATTCTCCAGGACAGGACATTAATGCAAATATAACCCAACACTTCTCATTGTTACAAGATGTCCTTAACAACATTCATAAAGTGCAGCTCATTAAAACAGATCAGTTTCAGATGCAAAACTGATCTCTCCATACAACAAACACAAGCAAGACTGTCTATCCTGTTTTTCCAGCAGTCTCCACCACTGTGCGATTATTTTCCAAGATATGACTGATTTTGCATCCAAGTGAACTACAACCTGAACCAGAGACATCCCAGACGTCCAGTGACAATGGAATAATGGGAATGTATTACCAAGCTGCACACATGAACATACACAGACAGAACACATCTAGCATTTTAAAAAAGTAGGAGGTTTTTGATTGGTTGAGTTTTATAATGCACGGGGGTTTTTGTGTTCAAATAAGGCACAAATATACACATCCATCAGTTGTTTTGGGGTGGGGTGCGGTTTCTTTCATTTGTTTTAAATGTAGGAAGTACCAAACTATTTGGTAACCATGAAGAAAGGGACACTTCTCTTTTCAAAATTAGGTCAGTTCTTCTGTTAACAGCAAAATTAAATAAACAGGTCAGACACACCTAAAGAAAAGTTCTATTTATTTTTTCCCCTTCCCTTTATGAATAGTAGATAATGTAATTCTTCCATTTTGACTAAATGGAGGGACATTGATTAGAGCTAAACTTTAGCACCAAAAGAATTTTCTGTGAGTAAGCAATTTAGACAGCACTCTTGCTTTTCAAGATCACAACTTTTATTGCAAAAGTGTTCATTTAGATAATCAGCTGCTAGCTAAGGCAGATTAAACTGCATATTAAAATGATTCATTTTTGAAACAACAGGGGTCATTTTTGAATGTTTTGTACATTATCAATTTAAGAACTATGCCAGTTTGTACCCAGAAGTGATACGCACAGTTTAAATACAGGGTCACAATGAATAAATTACATGCAGACAAACAAATACCGTACTCTCAAAGGGACAATGCTATACACACTATGTGAGTAGATTATTTTAGATTTAGGACTTTAAAGCACCTTACTATAAGCATAAAGTTGCTTTGGTTAAAGCCCTTCTTTTGAACTTGATGCATTCAAATAAACAGCAAACGGAGCAGGGAAACAATTACTCATACTTAACAATTACCTACAACCACCACTCATCAGGAGAACAACTAGAACCAGTAGACACCCACCCAAGTGACAGAAGATAGAGATAGGAAACGAAAGGGAAAGTTGCTGGAACCCTGGATGCTGAGAATTTTAATCTCTCAGTGCTGACAAGCACTGATCCTCAGAAGCACGCTGCATTTGACCTGAGGCCTTGGAAAAGGCTTCCAAACTTACGGGATAGCACTGAGATTGTTAGTGTGTAATTAATAGAAGTGTGTTATATCACTGGATGAAGATGTAGAGTTTTAGGTTTTGGGATATAGTAATATATATACACGTAACAAGATGGAGGGATTAGGGTGGTGGTTAGTACTTCTTCTTTCTTTCTTCTTCACAACTTCTTGAGCAAGTTGGTGACTGGACAGAAAAGTCTGCAATGCAGAAACCAGGTCATTAGGTTGCTGGGTTATAAGTAAAAATAAATTTGTTGGCATTATATAAGTGGATGGCTTGGCCTTCAAAATGCCTTGGAAGAAGAACTCTGCAGCCATTTTTCCACCCTGTTAGCTTAGAAGCAGAACTTGTTTAGCTGTACCATAGATAAGAAATAATAAACACCTAAACCACAAAGAAGAATCTGCGTCTCTCACATTTTAATCCAAGCTCTGAGTAAAAGAACAAGATAAAGCAAGACAAAACATCAACAGAAAGTGACAATCAGCATGAGATTACACTACACTGCTAACAAGCTGTCATCAGATGGAGAACTTTCCAAAGTCAGACCTTTTCAGAAAAAACCTGCTTACAGTATATTGAACATCCTACAAGCGAACCAGACCTTCCAAGCAGCCAGTGCAGTTTGCAAGCTCACTTAGCCCATTAAAAGCAGACACTCACCTCCTTAGAATGAAATATGACTTATTTTAGATGCACATCTCTTTGCTTCCCACATGAAGTTCAAGCTGCAAACAGTTCATGTGCAAAAGTCACTGGCTTACAAACCATACACTAAAGCTGCACTTGGACATATGGCAGGACCCACAGCCATGTCTAGAGGAAACTGAACTGCAGTTAACCCAGAAACGTGCCCGAACCAAAACCAAAACCCAGCTTTAAATATGCAAGAGAATGTTTCCGCTTTGAACCACTGTTCTTTCTTCATGAAAAAAAAAATAACAGAAGTACACCTGTGTCATGTTTCAATACATTCATTAAGTCTGCATAATAATTTCTAGTCACAGAAGAGGAACTTTTGCTTTTTTATCAAATATTCCATCACAAAGAAAACATTACTTTTACCGAGCCAATCTTGAAAAAAATTACAGATATTTTATTTTAATGCAAGTCAGCACTAAAGCTGTGAGTATTGACTCTACTAATCCTTAGGTCATTTTAGTGGTTGGTTAAAAAAAAGTAATTTAGAGAGCTAAAAGCATTTACTGAAGAAAAACTTTTTACTGAAGAGGTTAATTGTTCCACTGAAATTAAGAAACCTTTTCCCCCTTAACAAGCATAAACACTGTCACACACACACCATACTGAGACCAGATGTAACAAAAACAAGTGTCCAATAAATAAGGTAAGAAATTTATCATATCCTTAATTTTTTTTTTTCTCAGTTCTTTGTCTTCTAATTTTAACTCTTACATGAATATATTCAAAAGGCTTCACATGGCAATGCCAACATTCACATTTTGAATGGCAATGGACTTCTAAAGTATTCAAGTGCACATGCCTGGGAACAAAGGACAAAATCACCAACTTAGTGAGGACTGAAAATATTTGTAACATCACTGCTATGAACACAGAGATGACTGCTAAATAAAATGAAGTACAAAAGAAAACTTGAAGGAAATAAGACTGAGTAGGTACTGGTTGGGATTACCAGAGACTGGAAGCTTTCGGAGATGGAGAGAACACATAAGTAAGAATTCTGCTCTAAAGGAAAGCTTTTATAACTTTTTTCTTCAACGTTTCACAGCATTATTCATTAAAGAGCCATTTTTCACACTAAGCAGAAATGTGACTGACCAAAACACTGCTAAGAGGTTGTGTGCACTCAGAGTGACAGCAGCATGCAAGTCTGAAAAGTGAAACTTGAGACTGAATATGCTCAAATCACCATAAATGTGTCCAGCAGACAAAAGGCACTTTTGTGCCTGTTGGGGGGGGAGGGGGAGGGGGGCAGAAGAAGCAGAAAATCTGTTGCTTCTAATCCAAGATCAAACAAGTAAGGAAAAATGCCCCGGATGCAGAGAGCAGCACACTGATGAGTTTGGTCATTCTTCAAGACTGATTTAGCTATTGCCAAAACATAACTTCAATAATTTAAACTGTTGTCCCATGAATTATCTGTTTAGACTGAGACAAAAGTACACAAAATCAGTCAATGAAACTACAGAAACTACTTTTTTAAGATTTCTTCAGTCTAAATTTACTAAAAGAGGGTTGCTTAATGTCAATACATGCCTTGGAACACAAGTAATTGAGCATTTATTCTTAAGATGAATGCTCAAAACGGTTATATTAATCTAGTTAAATGAAAACTTTAAAATGCCATTAGCAATTCACAGGAAAAAAGTGGAAGTCTTAAATGGCATTAACAGAAAATCCTAGTAATGAACTGCAGTAATATTTTCAATCAAATTGAAAATTTCAATTTTCAAGGCAAATAAATCCTACCAACATACTGAAACACGTACAGCCAGGCTGTTACGTTTTGTACAGAGGTGAAGAAAAGCACATGATGGATCCTCGTCACTTTCTCAGCACCAAATCAAAACTATCATTCCTGACAGGATGTCAGGATGTAAAGTTCCTTTACAAAGTGGTGTCAGAAACCTTTGTGCCAGGAGCACATTTCATCTTAAACTTAAGACCCCTAATCTTATCTTTTCTTTTCCATTTAAGTATAACGTCCCTATTCAACTGCAAAATGCATGAAAACTCATCAAGATATTTGAGCATGCAGCTCAAAAGTTTTCTACAGAAGCATCCTGCACTACAAAAATAATGATTTTTCTTGTTCCTTTGAGAGAATGAACCCAGTCACTCCAACATAAATTAACCAGATCAGCTGAACTACCATTACAGGTGTGCAAAGTACAGCACAAGATAATATAAACAATGCTATCGCTTCAATGTTCATGTTATAATGGAACAATTATGTTTTAAGTGAGGATTTAATTTCAAGAAAAGACACTGAAATAAGGTTGCTGGAATTTCTGTCAGGTTAAGGTGATCAACTCTGCATGAAATGACTGCTGTAGAGCTATGGATTCCATCTCCTGTTTTCCATGAGAAATTAAGTCTTGTGGTTTCAAAAAAACCTCAATCACAGAAAGTCACAAAGCAGATGAGACCTTCTAGAACATAGAATCACATCTAATCACAAGTTTCCAATATATAAAATGTACAGAAGATGGTAATTGTTCCTTTCACAAGGATACACCTACCTCATTTTTTCACCAAAAATCTCTCTTGAAAATGTGTTAAGAACCAAATTACTTTCCAAGGAAAATCAATATTAAGTCATTTTTGTCACCAGAAAGCATTCCAGACAATGAAAATATTCTGTATTACAAAAAAGGGAAAAAAAAAATCACCAAACTTTACTAGTTGTTCTCTGTGCCAACAAAGCATCAAGAATTAAAATGAAATTCAAAAGCTGAACTAGGTTTTCAGACATTTTAATTTTATAAAGCCTTGGGTGAAAGTGACAATATTTATATCAAAACAGTCTTCTCATTTCTTCTCTTCGATCCACATGCTACCTCGAGTTTTGGTTCATGGTTTTTATCTTGCCTGTGGTAGTACATCACCAGGGACATGCAGTTTTGCCTGAATGGTAATTTGTTTGCTGGGAGCAGTAAAGAAAGAGTGTTTAATTTGCAGGATCCTGTCCCTTGGCATGAAAGTGAAGACACAGGAAACATGAAGGGTGCTGTTTCTCTAAAGAACTTACACATTCAGACCAGCAAGGGCCTTAAACAAATGCAGTTACATTGCTAAATTACTTTTATCAATTTATGTCATTAATTAGGATAAACTGGGAAAAAGCCATCCTCTAGAAGTTCATGCTGCAGGTATAAAGAGTTACTGGCAAATAGACAACTTTTTCCAAAACTTTTTTCTACAACATCGTCAAGATGCAGCCTTTTCTGCCTTGTTATCTAGTCAGGTATCTTCCACAAAATTAAAATGTTCTGGCTTCTGACAAGCCCCACATTTCTTAATCTTTGAAACTACTCAGCTGTCTTCCTGCCTTGTCTCTTCAGCCACATTAATTTACTACAGCACATCAATCCAATACTCCTGCTTCTCTCACCACATCCAGCATGAAAAGCTACTTTTTAATGCCCTTCAGGGGTCAGCTTTGCTGGTTTTGCAACACTTTTTGCGCTCAATTAGATCAACCTTTGGCAAAGCATACAACAAACACTTCTGTGTTCTCTTCCATGGGACCCCTAACGCACAAAGGTGCCAGAAAAGAAGAAGCAACAATAATTTCTCCTTCAAAACACCACCAAGCTGGCAATGGGACACGGCATTCAGCAGTCAGAGTGATGATATATGGCAACTATCACTTCTTAGGCACTCGAGTTGATTTTCCACAGCTCCCCAGACAGTCCACAAGCTCTTACACCAAGGATTGGGAGCTCCAGGCTGGCACAGCACAGGCACAGCATTATAAGTGCAATTAAGCAGCAATTGTTAAGGTAACGCTTTGCCTCTTGCAATCCCAGTACAAAAATTTGGTTGTCTCTGATCAAAAGCCACCAAAACTATGACGAGGGGTGCAAGCTGATTGCAGAGCACTCTGCTAGCACAGGAACAGTAACAGGAGAGACTCAGGCCTTTCCATCAGAGGCTATTCTGATCCAGCTGCAAACCCCCACATGCAACATCTGTTGAGCCAGGGCTGCTTAGGAGCAAGGATTAAAGCAGGCATCATACAACATTTTAAAAAGTATTTCCCATGGATTTTTCTCTTAAACTGAAAAGACTATGACCCCGTTCCTTATTACAAAAAGAAAAAAATAAATAACAACAACAAAACTATTCAGTTTGGCTCCTTGAAGCAAAAGCATATTTTTAATAAGGTGTGCAAAACTGTCTAAATTTGTGCAAAAGACTAAATTTTAAGGACGCTTTGTTAATAAAAAAACCAACACACTTCATATTGCACTCAAGAGTTCATCAAAATTCAGCTGTAGGCATAGTAGTGCTGAATCAGTTCAGACTTCCTGAAATGCTATTTACAAGCAGTGAATTTCAGGTAAGCCACATACACTAAAAAGGAAGTGAGACTAATAGAAAAGGATTCACTACAATGAACTCCGTATTACAAAACTATATTTAAAATCAGTGCAAGTAATTCTTTTTTATGTAAACCATTGTCCTGCAAAATTAGCTTGTACAGCACACAGAGCACTGTTAAAGCAGCGTAAACACCTGGTGAAAAATACACCCTAGCAAGCAGGAGGCAACCCAGCAAAGGACATATTACCAATGTGCAGAGTGTAAAGCTCCAAAAGATCTATTGCTTTGCCCTTATCATCCTAAAACGCTTCTCAAAACAGCTCAGAAGGACACCTGTACCAAATCAGAATACAAACTGCTTCACTGCATAGCCATTGCAACCTTTAGTAAGACATTGTACAGCAGCAAAATAAACCTCTTGTGCTGTTACTTGGAGAAAGGAAAACCCTTCTACAGTCTTAATGAAATCTAAGCTATAACCTCAAAACCATTCAGCAATTTCAACCCCTGCATAACATTTGCAGGAACACAACTGTGCTTCTATGCTCCCAAGCTAAACAGGATTATTTCACTGCCTAAGTACACTGACATCTTGGCTCAATCCCTCTCTTGGCAGTTAGGGGCTGATTCCTAAACTGAACTCCAAGAAGGACAAGTCTGACAATACCAGTCATCATAAAATTTCAAAGCAAACGGTGACATTTTACATAAAGATTAATGTAATTTAAGTTTAAAAGCAGACCTGTCTGTTAATACATTAAGGGAGACGTAGGACAATACATAGCTGGAGCACACTTTTACAGAAACTTTAATCCACTACCTTGTGTCTGTCACAAGTCATCTGAGGTCCCTCCTCTCTTTTTACATCACTTCTAAAGTTTATCTGCTCCAAATGAGCTTTTCTGTCCATATTAATGACCTAGAAGATGACACTGCTTCCATCCTTTACGTTGTGTCTAAGTGAACAGCTCAGCCTGCTGCAGCCTTAGACAGAGCAGGGACAGAAGCTCTTCCCACCGACACCTCACCTCAAATGGGGCAGGGACCTGAAACTCCCCCATTTCTACATGCAGCAGATGACCTCAGGTCAGGGCTCTGTGCAAGGACAGCCTGAAACCACTGCACTGAACATAAAGTAGCAGAAAGCAGAATTTTTACCATGCTGAGGTATATGTATTAAAACACTGTCTTAAATGAAATATTCTTCTGAATTTTAAGTCAAATGACCAACTTTTTCATGCCTGGATTTGCATAATGAACCAAATTTAAATTCACGTATCTATGGTGAAATTAATCAAATTATTATGAAGCTTATTAGCTGGCCCAAAAGCATCGAATCAGTTTATTTAGAAGTGTTCTTAAAATGTTTGTGACCTTACAGATTTCCCATCTCTTCAGTATTCTGTAAAGGACTTTCATTTCATCTGCACTTCCCAACCCTCATACAGCCTTTCCCTGATATAAGTCACCTGTGGCTACAACTTCAGCATATTAAAGCTCATTTATCATCACCTACACTTAATAAATCCACAGTGACGAAATAAACTCCGCAGACAAAAGTTTGATTAGATAAGCATTGCTTGTAAGAAAAAAGCTGTACATAAGAAATCTAGGAAAGTGAAAGAAAAACCTGTATTGTCTAAACAAAGACAACACGACCATGACATTTGGATCCCACCTTCTACTCACTACCAACTGAAAAAAATCCTAATATGAAACCAGCTGCTGACTGTCAATTATTTTAAGAGCATAAAGCTTTATATGGTTACAGAAAGGCCAACAGAACATATTAATTAGCCCATTCATGAGGAAACTGCATAGCTTAGATAAGGCACGTCCCTTCAGTGTCCAGCTTGTCACATACTCTCCTGATCTACTGACTACCAAGGGCACAGCTCAAGTACCTTTTACTATTGTACAAATCGGATTCACTCAGACATTTGCAGATGTCAAGTAGAACAAGGCACCCTCATTCAGCCTGTCCAGAAAAAAAAAAATCAGCATAGGGAATGTTGTGGATCTCTGCGTTTTGGTTGAACTTCATGTTAAATATTATCCATTAAATTTAAGAATTAATATTTCTGAAGTTTATGGATTTAGGAGTCAATACTACATGAAAATGAAAAAGCTTTTATTGTACATTTGTTCTTTATTAGGAAAGCTACTTTTTAACTTAATGGACTAAGTTGCAGTGTGTATTTCAAGCCCTTTAAAGCCTTCCGTTTGACCATTCAAAAGGTGAAATGCTTTTTCCATTTTTCACCAGAAATTCTACACATCAAGTACACAGCAACAACCACAAAAAGAACAATAGCAACAGGCAAATAGCAATTTCCTCTATACAGCCCACAAACTTGATAAATACTTCTCAAGATATTACAGCATAAAGGTTAAAGCCAAGGTTATGATCATGCAGAACTGGGAAAAGGAACCAGTTCCTTCAGCTCCATCCTGCACCAAAGACTAAACTCTATTCAATTCACAACTTATCCTGTTATATCTTACACACATTCACCCTTGCAATAATGCCATAAAACCTAATGGAACTGTCCACATAGATATTACCTGTTATTGCAGCTACTTACGCTGACACAGAGGAGTATTAATGTAGGCAAATCCCAAAACACTCTTCATGGTGGGTGTCATTGGCTATGAGCCTTATCCACTCAAGTATCAGAGCACAACCTGACCCAGTCCAGGGCTGCAGACCATGAAAAGCTGACTGCTATGCAACTAAAACATGCTTAACAGCAACCATCTGTACAATTTAAATGCCAGTCCCACAAAATAACTGCTGTCTATTTTACATGAAGTCTTTTCTGCAAATGACCTCACTAAAATATAGGCAACGTCTGTAAATAAGCTCCAAGAAAAATGTATGTATTACCAGTAACTGTAGCATCACCATAAGAACACTTCAAGGTACACAGACTGATACTTGGAACATTTATACCTAAACTTCTTGTTTAATTTAAAAAAAAAAAAAATCAAGTTCCAATTTTATTAAGCAGGTAATATTAAAGAGATCTGATTTTAAAAATAATGAAATAATGAAGAATATTGCATATTATCGTTGCTACTCAGCCAACAGCAGCAAATACTTCACGGACTTTGTCCACAAGTGATCTCAACGTAACAGTAAATCAAATCAACACTATCTACTGGGTAAGTCAGCTGGATCAGGACAAGGATTTCTCCTACTGCTTCATAAAGAATAAAGCATCTGGACAGGAGACTGTTATAAAAAATCCTCACACGGCCTTCCTGAACCAGCAAGCAGAGCCTGGAAGAAGCCAAGGGAAAGATGACTACAACCCAACATTACCTTTAAGCTGATTTTCTCTTGAGTGAAAGCAAGACAGCCCTTCAAATCAGGCACTATTTGCAGATGCCAAACCAGAATGAGGACATTAAGCAATAGTGCCTTTTTTTTTCTTTAATTAGTTACTAAATAAATCACAAAACCATATCTATGAAAATATCCAAGAGGCTCTGGGAAGGGGGAAGCCTAAAAACCATATAATCTTTCTCTTAGATCTAGGTAACAAGAAAGGCAGATCACATGTTAAGAACCCAAACTGGTTCCTGCCTAGGAGTTGAAGCAATTACTAGTCTATTGTAATAAAAGGATTTTTCTTCAATTTAAGAAAAGAACAAAGAAAAAATTTTCATTTTGTAGTTTTAATGCTACAAACATAGGAAAACTTAGAAATCAAGGCACCTGACGGAAGAGTAGTTCTTCTAACTAGAGCTCTTCTGTACCAAGAAAAGCACTGAAGTTGTCCACAAAGGCACTGTTCTCCTAGATAATTATCATTGGAACAAAGCAACAGCTCCAGAGTATCAAAGTTAATGGTTTAAAAGAAAGCCCTCAAGACCACATTACTCATATTATACTTACACGCAAAAAAAAAAAAAAAAAGCACAAAGACTATAAGGGAAAATCCTAAAATAACATGCTGCTTTAATTCACAACTGTGGCAGGAAATCTGGAAAAAAAAAAAAAAAGGAAACACTGGGACTAATTATTCCAAAGGAATGAGCTGGCTGAGGAGCCTACTGCACTAGAAACATAGCATTTTTATGGAATCCATCTGAAAAATAAAACATTGCATCACCTAATAGTGATCTCTAAAAATGACCTTGTCTCCACAAAAGTAAATCCTTTAAGTACTTATTTAAGTACAGTTATATTTCATCATGGAGGTTCTTCTTTTCCTGTAACATTTTAGGAGTGTAGTTTAGCTGCTTGATCCCAGAATATTGTTGTTTATTCCAGCAGACAAGAACTGAAAACTTTTCAAGAAAGCTTCTACTGACTGCTACTAATCTCATCATCTTTATGGCAAATATAGCAGACTTGCAATCCAAAACTGGACAAGGACAATAAAGTGTTAAGAACCTGACATGCAGAATAAGCTTCTGTAAGTAACAAGTTAACCCTGCTAAAGGTTCCCCATACCCACCATGTCAGGGGTTTTACTGCTGTCTAGAACAGTTTCAGCAGTCAACAGTAAAAGCCTTCGGTAGACTGATCACTACAGACAGGTAAAGCATTGTGGTTAATCATTTATGAAACCATACATTGCTCTGTCCTCCAGCTCTTTCCTTCAACAATCAGGTTTGTCCATGGTTCCCATGAAGGGCTCTACACTCACAGCTTTCCAGACCCAAATAAAAGTGTTAGACAAATGGCACAGTTATTCTAAGTTAGAGAATTAAAAAAAAAATTAATTCCCACATTAGCATTTTGGGCTTTTTAGAAAACACATCAGTTACTCACAAAGAGTCTCTCCACATCATCTCTGATAAGCGGAAATATCTCCTCTATTCTTCATGCACCTGTGGTCAAACAGAAAAGAACTGAAGCACAGTCACAGACAGACATCCCCAAACAGCACCTGCCTCTAAGATCCCATGGATTTTCACAAAACAAACCAAGATTTGTTCCAAACGTTCACACACAATTCGTTTCCCCATTTCACTTACTTTCTCTGGTAAAATTACAGAGATGAAGGAGCACAAAAGCAAGAAAAGTGCTTCTTGTTTGCATGCATTAGGCTGCTCTTTGCTGTGGAAACAAGGATGAATTATGAAAACTAGCCAAGTGAACAGAGAGCACATGCCCTAGATTTTTCAAATAATCTCTTGGTTTAACCCAGTTGTTCCTGAGTCTGCCTATCCCATGAACGATTTACTAAAATGGAAGTTGTGACTCATTAAAGCCACCTTTTTAGAGAGAGAAACAGCTCAAACTAGTTATAAGCAAGACATAATCACATTAATTTGTATAGAAGAGGCCAAAATCTTAATGACTTCCATTTCTAAGATCCAATACTACAGCTGATAAACAAACTCTTAGTTCATTTTTTTTCCTTATGTGTTAAGAGTATGGTATCTTACAGCCTTTAATCAAAATGAAAGACTACAGACTATATCCTGACTTGTGAAATCATACCTCCACTTGAAAGGACAGTGAACAAGTTGTAACATTTCTATTTGCTGACATTTATTTGGAAACATTGCAAAATATAAACTATTCAATACCCCTGAAAAGAGCCACACTTCAGATTTTTTGTCTTGTACATAATTTACATTTATAAACATAACTGAATAATAAAAACTTAGTAGCTGTATGCATTGGATATTTCTTAAAAGCAATCTGCTATTAATTCACAGCCCAAAGAAGAAATTCCTTTTTCTTAGTCAATACTTTTAAGATACAAAAGCAAATTTTTAGGTAAGGTCACAAAAGAGTAGTAGTTTATATATAAAAGAAAATAAAAGCTTCTGCAAATCATCCTCTCTCCTTCAACTACTCTGTATCATGACAAATGAAATTTTGACTTCAGAGAGTAGACACAAGCTCTAATTTAAAAGTCTGTCTAAAATTTTATTTTGCTAAAGCAGACTTAGACATTTAGTGGAAGGAAATAGCACATAGTATTTGTAAGCATGAATTATAAATTCAGCATGTGCTTTGCAATACTTTAAACATGCCACAACTGAGACAGCATCAAACAGAATTGTTTAACAGCACGTAACTTGCCCACTCCCTCCCACTGATACTACAGCACCTGGTAAAATAAAGTGGTTCGTAACTCCTGATGTTGCTACACCTCAGGACATCCTTTTGTTTCAAATAAACATTAGGTTTTTCCTCTGTTAAAGAAGTCTGCTGAGTAAACAGGATGGATTTTATCCATCCTCCATCACAAAACTACCATTCAGAAAGTGCCACATCACCTGAGCTGTTCTTCTACCATCATTACTCCATTATTTGTGAAGTCCTATGTGATGTGCAATGCGGTTACTGCAATTAGGATGGATGCTGCAGTCTCAGTCCTTGTTTTACCATCCTAAATAGCATTGCACAGGCTTCTCTAATGACACCAATACATTACACAACAGTATGAAGGGATCACAAAAATTCCATGTTAAAATAGAATTTTTCATACTCAGAAAAATTTTATTAAACTTTTATCTTTAACAATAGATAGTTTCTATCATCCTCAGTGTTGATTCTACATTCCCAGCATATAGATATCAGAAATTCACACCTCCGCTTATACCTCTGCCACAGAAAGGACAAATCTAATCGCCAGCAAAAACTTGCATCCCCCTGCCAGGAGAAATGCAATGACGCCTCTAAGGAGAAAAAGGTCATTGCAATATGCTGGGCATTGGCATATGCTTATCGCAGCATTAGATACCGTAGGGCAGCAGATAAAGGCAGAGGGGCAGGAAGATACATCAGCAGACACCCCAGTCACTGAGGCTGCAACCAAACCAGACAGCAAACCAAACAGCAAACCAGACAGCAAGCCTAAGCCATTGCCAGCTGCTCCTGTCACAAGGAAAAAGCACACAACCAAAACTGATCGCCCAGTGAAAGATGATGATGATGCAGGTGAAGGATCCTCAAAGACAGCAACTGACTCAGGCCCAGAAATCATTACTGAGTCCATGTCCATAAAGGACCTTTGAAGCCTAGGAAAGGACTATATCTGATAGCCTGATGAATCTGTAATAAGTTGGATGGTCCGTATTTCAGATGCTGCAGATGATGTAATGTGGACAGTGCTGAAGCAAGGCATTTGGGATCCCTGTCACATGATCCAGCTATCGATCAAGCAATAATGAGGAATGCTGATTCTGTTAGTCTCTGGACACGGGTCTTGACAGGCGTGAACGAAAGATACCTGCGTGCAGATGATTTCTATATGCAGCAAAGCCAGTGGAAGATCATAGAACAAGGGATCCAACGCTTGAGAGAACTAGGGGCAGTAGAGATTGTCTACACAAATGACCCAGGACTGAGGAGTCCAGACAGGGTAATGGTTGACCCAGAGACGTGGCGAAAACTCATACAACTGGGGCCACAAGAATACGCTTTTGCTTTAGCAATGATGAAGAAGGATGACCAGCTTGAAACCATGCAGGATATGGCGAAGAAGCTTCGAGCACATGCAGATACTATGCATGGCCCAATGCATGCAAGAATCACAGTTGTGGAAACACATATGCAGAAACTGAAAGATAAGATGGAGAAGAATCATCAGGAACTCAAGAAGGAGATTAAAGAGGGCCTTCTCCAAATCTCGGCAGTACAGATCAGAGGTCCTGTCACTAGATGTAGACGTCCTCCAGATAGAGAGAAGGTACATCCCACGAAGTGAGCTATGGTTCTTCCTATGTGATATTGGGGAAAAGATGAGGAGGTGGGATAGACAACCCACTTCTGCTCTGGCAGCACGAG
>VYXC01013077.1:0-15829 GCA_013397175.1 Platysteira castanea
CCGAGGACTGGACTGCAACATTCCTGCTTTAAGAACGTGGCCCTATCAGGCTGATCTCATGATTTAATTAAAATTTCAGTACCATTAGTAAATAATAGTAAGTAGTGGGTTTTTTCCCTTTTAAAGTTGTCTTCCGGTCACTGAAGTGCTGTTCTTTCCTTCTTAAAAGCTTTTTACAAAGGTCTTGGCATATGCCATGTAAATATGAAAGCTGTTTTTACAAAAATGAGATCAACAGGACCTTCCTACAAGCAACCTTCTCAGTTGTTGTTCCTTTACTTACAAGTTTGGTTTTAACCTTTAAAGCATGGTCCTTGTGTTAAATAAAATGTCATGCTTTGTGTTGCCAAGTGGGAGACCTAAATTCAATTCCCATTTCAAGTCTATGATTTTGTAGTTCAGCAGGAGCTGGAAGCATAACTGAAGCAGCATGCCTGGTCCCCAGAGTGCCTGGCACTGCTTTCCAGAGAATCTGGCCGATTAATAAACAACCCTGACAGAAGTGGAAGATGGCAGCCCTACAATTTTCCAAGGAAAAAAAAAAGAAACAGGTATCCAAAGGGAAGCAAATGTTACTTTACTTCTTCTTACAACAGATTTTCAATCCTTTAAGTACCCTATATATACCGCTTTGCCCATAAAACCATAAGGCAAACCTGGGATCCCTAACCCACTGCCTTATTCTAGCTTTGGGATGACAGAACAGACATTTTGAGAAAATATTTGGTGAAACCTTTGGTCACTGGAGTCAATGGGAATTTTTTCCTGGGTTCCAGTCTATCAGCATTTCAGTTCAGGACGGGGCATTGATATTTATTTGAATAATTAATGGCTTTGAGATTTATTTTTATTTGGCTAGGTCACAGAGACAGCAGAGTCATGTCAGAATTCTCAGTAATCTTGTCATAGATTTTTCTTTAATTAAATTTAATTATCTTTATTCACTGGCAAGCACAGGCGATGTGATGAAAACAGGCTTTTCTATTAATATAACACTGAATTGCTTCTCCTACTGGGCAATTTTAATAGCCAGCAGTACAGTAGTGGTCACATAGGGACATTTCGCACAGAGGCAGTGGACGAACTATCTTTTCCAAAATATCATTATACAAGTGAGCAGAAAAGAATGATTCCTGTTACTTTGAGAAAACACTATCAGAAAGATAAATGAAGCTTTCTTTTGAGGTCTTCTTCTAGTAGGCTAAATACATTGTCGTAATTCTTCAAAGGAACTTGTCGTCTCAGTTTTGCCACTGGTTTTCTAAGCTCTCCCCCACACCTTCGAAATATCTCTGTTCTTATTTCTACTGTTCTCTCACTGCTTCTTGTTCCTCAAGTCATTTCACAGTATTTCCATCAGCTCTTTCTAACTCCTTCTGATAAGGAAAAGGATAATCCTTCCCTACAACAAAGGTAAAAGCAAGAATGATCTGGTACACACAGCCACTAAAATTCTCTGAGTAATGTGCTGGGTAAAAACTAGCACGGCTATCTGCAGTGCTCTCCCTCTGCCTCCTGACCAATTAACCACCACCAACCCTCATACAGCTCTGTAAGACAAGACACCTTCTATCAAGAAGAAAATTACCTCCAGTCTCCATAAATTTTACTGCTGGCACACCTCCAGTCAGCAGAGGCAAAGTATGTTATCCTGGCTACCTAACACACTGTATAAAAAGCTGTTCTGTTTCTGGAAAGACTGACATTAGTAATGTGCTATCAAATCTTCTTATGCTTTTTCTGTGAGGCCAAAGAAACTCTAAGCTTTATTACTTCTGGTGTTTGTGTATGTCTGAGACACGCTTCTGTCTTTTCTCCAATGTTTTAATGCTAGTAAACATCCTTACTCTTCACTCCCTGCTGCAGCTTTTCCTTGCAGAAATAGAACAGGAGAAGATGGAAGAACTTCTCCTCTATCCACAGACTTCTTTAAAACTGACCTTAACAGCTTCAAGAGTTGTTATTGGGATGAAGGGGTCAGTGACTAGCAGACATCAAGATTTTAAGGCACTTCTTCATTCTAATTTTTGTTTATGATTTCTGTTTCAAAACTTTAATTCCCTCTTCTATGTAACAGTCCATTTTATTAGAAGAAGTGGCAGACATCTGCTGGATGAAAGCAGAAAACAATGCGGACTGTGTCCTTCACTGACCCTTCCTCGACTGTTAAAGGAACGTAATTCAGAAAAGTAGGAACTTCGTTTCTGTTTTTCCTAAACAGGGACATATGGATATAAAAGGGATTAGAAGACAGTTACTAAGTACTTCATAAACTTTGGACTACTAATTCAGTTGTTCATTGGCTGGGATTGAGTTTGAATACAAATGATAAGTTTCTTTATTTTTCAAAGATCACAGAACCACAGAATGGTTTGGATTGGAAGGGATCTCAAAGATCACCTGGTTCCAACTCACCTGACAGGGGTAGGGACACTTACCACTACACCAGGTTGCTCAGAGCCCCTGAGCTCATCCAGCCTGGCACTGAACACTTCCAAGGATGGAGCATTCACAGCTATTCCGGGCAACCTGTTCCAGTGCCTCACCACCCTCACACCTAGGAGTTTCTTTACATCCTATTTGGACGTAAATCTTTGGCAGACTCAGAACCTGATGACTAGCACCATCAGGTGCCTTCTGGAAATTGCACTGCAATAATCAGGAAAGTCTTGGTTTCTTCTCTTATGCCATGACACCAGTGTTTCTTCACTAACCTCCCACAGGCTGGCAGCTCTGCTGCATCAGACTGTTTTATACTTTGTTGGCCATGAAGGGCAGTTAAAGGCAGACTAAAAGTCAAAAGCTGCATACTGAGTTATGTTTTAAGAAGGAACTTCTGTTTTTAAAACTGTCAATTAAATACATTAAGAAAACATTTCTAATTACACACTTCTACTATGTCAGTTGCTAGTTTTTCAGCTGTTTATGTAAGAGCTTTAATGAAATGGGCATATCATCTAGAAGTAATGATTCCTGTATGTGTTTCAGCATATTAGTTTTTTGTGTGTTTGCTTTGGTTTCAAAGGAATCGAGGCCTCTGTGATCACGCTGCGGGCATGCATAAGGACGTTTGTGTCTCTTCTCCTTTGAAGTCTGAAGTTATTATCTAACTGACCAAAGATAAAAGCTTATTACAAGTTTATTGAATATCAGCTACCAAGTAGAGGGGAAACTGAGGGGAAAATTGCACCACGAAAGCAACCTCTATTACATACAAAATCCTCACAGAGGAGGATTAATTACTTTTAATAACATTAATGCTGGAAGAAACTTCCATTAGATTTTACAATTTATCATTAAAAAAATCTAACAAGAAAACTTAAACCCAAAGCAAAGTAGATTTTATTGGTTCCATGCTCCCATAATTAATAGTTAATGTGGAAGCTGAGTAAGTTCCTTACTTTGCTTCTCTGGCCATCAGTATCAGTAGTGTAAAGGACAGAAAAAGCCACTGCTACTGACTGAAAAGGCATTTAGTATTAAACAAGTTCTAAGCAAGATAAGAAAAAAGACTAAACTAGAAGCCACGGTGACCATATATATTCTACGCCAAGAATTATTTTATTTTTTTCTTGCAGGATGCACCATATTCCATCATGCATTTAAATTTTTACTGAAAACACAAGAACATTAACACGGTTGAACTTTGGATTTTAATGTGGGAATTAGTCTAAGCAAATACACTAAGTTCTAAGAATAATGAACGTACTGCATGCAAAACTCCAGTGTGAACTATTGTGGAGCAGTACGTCAGGATTTGCCTACTTGAGAAGTTCCTAAAAAACGGCAGAGCTCTTCTCAAAGTTAATCTAACAATTAATACCAACAAGATGTTAACTTATGGCCCTATAAATCCATGGCCATAGGAATGTTTTTTCTAGTACCAGTCTAAGTTCAAAATCTAGATTTTCTTCCAAGGTGTCTAACTAAGAATCTTACTACACTGAAGTTATCTCAAGTCCAAGATGTGCTGTTTTATTGACAAATCACTCTAAATCAGACACCTAGATTTCTCCTTTCCTCTCTAAAAATCATGGGAATGTAAGCATGACAAGACAAACCCCTAGGATGCTGCCTGCATGTAATTAATCAGTGTGACTTAGACAGGGTCAGCATCTGGTTCTTTTTAATTTAAAATGCTTTATGGGAGCACAGGAATTAACAGATAATTTCTTCATGTCAGATCTGCAGGCCTGCAATTAGCCAGCACCCTTAAACAACTCTTCCTGTTTCCCATCCCATTCATTATTTATTGTGAGCAGAAGTGGTAAGCATTTTTTGATTCAAAAATTTTTTACTAGAAATGTGTGATTTGTTAAAAAAGCATCTTTATTAATTGAAATTAGTTGTTCTTAAGGAACTCCCAGTGAAATCCTGCAGAGGTAACACAGGAAAACAGCTTCCAGGGTTAACAAACAAAGCACCTCCAAGTCAAATGACATCTAGTTTTCCTGGATTTGAAGATCCTAAGCCACCCTTCCACTCACAGCAACATTGATGCAAAACAGCTGCTTGGAAATTTTGCTTGTTTTGCTTCTCCTAGATTTCTCTATTATAGAAAATTCCAACATTTCTACTACTTTTCCTTCTGGAATTGAATTTAGAAGCTTAGAGGATTGGGTGCAACAGAAATACTGCGCCAAGCTGCCACACTTTTGCTACTTTCAAGGTCAAGCACCCAATATTTGGTTTACTTCAGACTCTACATATCTGATGAGTGCTCATCTTCTGCTAACGCTTCTCAAGATTTTCCTCTCTTTCGATGGCAACCTGCTGTTTGTAAAAGAGGAGAAGTCAACAACAGAAGCATGCTCTCCAATACACCACAGTAAATGGAGTCAAGAGGGTCATCCCTCACTCCAGCTGATGACACAGCAGAGTCACTTGGCAGCAGTAATCCTGCCAGCACAGAGGCTGCATGTCCACCCAAAGGCAGGTCCATATCTAGACCATATGCCTCAACTGCCAGTTCAATTCAAACAGTCATAAATGTTCCTCTGATCTGACTAGAGCTTGAAAATAATCACAAAGACCACAACTTTCCCTCATGCTTTTCTTTTCTCTGTAAGCAGCACATTTTTCTGACTCCGGGCCTTGACTTCCTCCTGTCTTCCTTCCCAGCAGTTTTGCACGGGGCAGAGATAGTACTTCACCTCGACACCTCCAGAATCTCATCATGGACTGGCAATACCATCAGTACCTGGCTTTGGCCTGTGTTCCCTGGCCACATCTGTTTCAGATTTGAAGGTAGGTTATACAATCAGTGGGACTTCACAGAAGGAAGATAGATTTACCCCTGCAAGAAAGTGACCTTCAAACCAATTGCAAAACAACCCTAATTTGGCCCATATCAAGCAACCAAGAACCAAGAATCTGTTTTTAGAAAGGGAGAAACATACTGATAGTTAAATAATGTAAATATATTGCATACCTCAGACTTGAAAGTCCTGCCATCAATTCATAATGGCACGCACTTCAAAAACATACATAACAAATGAACAGAAGACTTTTGAAAGAAAACAGGTTGAGTTTTTTACTTACCTTGATTTTTGATTCAATTCTCTGTCACTGTTGAGAAGAACCATTTCCTCCTTCATTTCTTGTTCTGTTGCTACATTATTCCCAAGCTTCTTTTGAGAATTTGCTTCCCATGTACTATTAGTACCAACTACCTGCAACTTGGATGTTCCTGCAATGCCCGAACTCATGTTCTCAGCAGTCAGGCCATCTGAAGGAGAACAGCCTTCATGTTCAAAAGATTTCTGAAGAGGAGATTCCGCCAAAAATTCCGCCCAACTGTCAAGAATCAACTCCTGTGCCACAACAGCTGCCAGCTCTTCACCAGGATGTCCAGACCCTGATTTTGGCATCTCTGTCTTGGCAGAAATTTCTTCAGGTGATATCTCACCTACTTCATTTTGGCCCAATATAATCCAACCCTCATCTTGCCCACAGCTTTCCTGGGATTTCCTTTCACCATCCGGCTTTTGAGGCACAACAGAAGAACTTTTCTCTTCTAAGTGAACAGAGTCCCACCCAGTCGCACAAACAAGGTGATCTTTGCTTTCATTTGAAATGGAGATTGGCTGAAAGGTATCCAAGAAGCCTGGTGAAAAGCCTTCATGGGATTCTTGAAATGCAAAATTAATTTTATTTCTTTCAAGGCTATCATTCGTTGCAGGTATATTTCCTTCCTCAGTAACAAGGATGTAATCCATCTCCAGTGAAGCTGGGAGCACCTGCATCCTCACATCTTCCCTACTCTCGGTACTTTCCGGTTCAGGGCTCTTAAGAGAATTTCTTGACTTTTTCTCTCTACAAAGTAGGGAGTCAGTGCCAGCTTCTAAAAGAACAAGCAAATAGAAACTCTTTAATTTTTGAATTACTGATTTAGTCACCATAATATCCTTTAATCAGTACAGTGAGATAAAGCTCTTTTCAGCTTGCTATGCTCTGTTAATGTGTACTTGAATTTTACAACATCATCACCATCATCATTATTGTTAAAGGTTGTATATTAACATGGCAATCATTCCCAAGGGACAAACAATTCAGTGTCCCATAGGCTAGGCCCTGTACAAACAACAGAAATTATATTCCTACTTCACTGTTTAAAAGCTTTAAATCTGTCTGAGAGAATGACACTAGAGCTCTTCCCACAATACACGTTTTGTACATTAGGGAGACACACAAACTGCACACTCCACTCAAAGCTTCCTCATTAAGCAGTAAAACTCCAGACACTTCCTCCTTTCTCCGCCCTATGTACCTGCCCTGGAAAGCGTATTTTCTTACCATCACATGATCTTCTATCTCCACCTGGTGGTGAGTCGGGATCAGTTGTTTCTGCTTCAGATTTTCCTGTCAAAATATCAGAATCTGGTGGAGTTACTTCAGACACGGAGAGCGATGGTTCTGAGGTGAGATTTACCTGAAGGCACTCTGTGGATGTTTCAGACACCTTATCTTTGGCCATTAGGATGCCTTCTGCACCTTCTGGAGGAGCTGGCAGTGGCAATCGTTTTTCCAAAGAAACGCTGTCATAAAATGGCTGCTGCAAGAAGAGCTCACCGTTTGCATTCTCTCTGCTGCCAGAGAGTTCAGCATCAAAAGATGCAGAGGATGGTGGAGTACACACCACTGGTGATTGGTCATCGGGTATTTCCTTAAACAGAGGAACATCATGTCCAATTATAGCTTCATATTCTTTTGTTTTGTCATCGAACAGTTGATTACTTGAATTGGATTCATCACCCTCATTACCATCAGGTAGAAGGGATTTGGGAAAGAGTGTCTGCTCATCCTTTGATTTCCCTTCTGCTGCCTCACTGCCTAGTAGTGCCAGTGTGTTCATTCCATCACACGTGCCTGCCACGACATTAGTCACTGATGTGTTCTTGATGCTATGTTCTACCCCTGTGTCAGATTCATCCACACATTCTTCTGACTTATCTAGCTTATCACCAGTTATTGCTGGATGATCAGTATCAGAATATTTTACAACTTCACTCAAGGCACTAATTTCTTTTAAGCTTTGTTCTGCCCTATCAGGCTGACTGAAATCCATAGGAAGCAAATGCATTTCGGAGGTTGCTATTTGAGCTGTATCAGTTGGTGTTCTTTGATGGCTTGCATGAGTGAAACTTCCATGGAACATGTCTTTCAGATCTAAGGACGGCACTTTTATAACTTCACTGGCAATTTCAGCTGACTCAGCAGGGTCAGAAACCAGCTTCTTTTCTAGACTGTATTCTTCTGGAACTGCAAATTCAGGAGGCTCCTGCGGGTTGGAGGAGGTAAATTGATAGAAATCACTGGTCTTTACTGGTTCGTAGTCCTGGGGACTACCATTTCCAGAGTGCATCTCCACCTTCTGCATTACTAACTGACACTGTGAATCAAAATCTGCCTCTTTACTCATATTTGACCTTGTGTGAATTGGCTGACTGTCTTTGTCTTCAGGCTCCACTGCAATCTGGGAAGATGGCATAGAGGCATGCTTAGCTCCATATTCCTGGCACACATCAGGACTGCTTGATGACTCTGAACCATTGTCTTGGTCACAGTGATTTAGAATATGAGGATTTTCACCATCTGATGTCATCAAAGGGACAATCTGCTCAGCGTTAGTCCACAGGTCAGATCCCACTGAAAACTGCTGATTACTTTCTTGTGTGTTATCCTGTAAAATATCTGGGGTAAGAGCAGTTTGGGGAACTAATACATTCCACTCTGGACTTGAATTTTCTGTCATTTCGAAAGATAAGTCTTCTACAGTGAAAGCACCTGGCATGGAGTTGTGCACTTCTAAACTTTCACAGGTGTCCTCCTGTTGTCCTTGAGGAATGAGACTTGCATTTCCCTCACTGTCTTTTGGTAGATCCAGTACAGTGATTGCTTGAACTGATGTATTTGGTATCGTTCGTTCCTCATCTGAGAAAGAATACTGTGGAGTCAACTGATTTTCCTCATCTGTAGAAAACAACTGCTCTATCAATTCCTTTTCTTCTTCTTCTTCTTCCAGTGTGAAAGATTCAAATTGTTTGAACTGTAAAGTGTCTTTATTTATCGGACCATCAGGACTATCACTAGAATGTACTAGTCTTTCATCTTCTTTTTCATTAGAGTAGACGGGGGCAGGCTGATTTTCGTCATTACCCGTATCAGTGAAATGTGCTTCTGTTAGTTCTTCATCTTGTGAAGGGGAACCACAGGAGTCCTCTTTAGTGTTTCCTAACTGGTTTGTTACAGAGTGACTTGAAACAGAATACTGATCTTCCAATTGTTTTTCTTCACAAGGTTGTGAACTCCACCATTCTGAACTGTTACCTGGAAAATCAGGTGTTCCTACTGTGGATTTTGGATTAGTTCTTAAATCAGCTTTCAGTGACATACTCCACCTATCTACAGCTTCTGAAGAATGCTCTTCTTTATCACCAGCAAAAGAAGTTGATGCAGGATCTTCATTCATTTGATGCAAATATACGTCTTCCCCACTATCTGTTTTTTCATTGAAAACACTCATCTGAGTTCTTTCCTCAAGTGTTTTACTGTGGCCTGTAGTAGATTCAGGAGTCTTATTATGGTCAATAAAGTCAATAGTCACACCCTCCTGCAACACCTCCCTGCCTTCAATTGTTTCGGAATTCTCACAGAAGATTCCTACCGGGACCTTCTCTCCCACCTTAGTTTTTGCACTGAAATTGTCTTCATTCGCTTCAGGACTTGTCGCATTGGACTGAACATAATGCTCTCCATTTTCAGATGCTTTGTGCTGTTTGTTTTCACACATAGGATCTTCATGAATCACTTCTGGACGTGCCTCTGAATTTTCCGAATCCTCATTTATGTCAGGACTTGATAAAGAAGATACAGTATCATCATCTACATGGGCATTCCAAAAATCTAAGCTTTTAGGAACTTTGTTCTCCTTGCCACTTGTTTCAAATCCTTCTTTGTATTCATTCCCAAATTCCTTCTTTTTACAAGAATCTTCAAGATTTTTATTATTTTTAATCTCCCACATATCCCTGCTTCTTTCACGATGACTAGCAGCTGGAAGGTCTCCCCACACACTCACAGATGCATCACTTAAATCAGGACTTGTTCCACTTGAGTGTGTATAATCATTTATTGAATTACTCCACACATTATCTTCTTCCAAATAGCTTTTGATCTGTATATCTTTTGAAAGGCTGCTTGTGGTATTTGCTATTTCAAGGACTTCGCTTGCCTCAGGACTCGTTCCAGGAGACTGCAAATCTTCACATGGCTGTGAATCCCAAGCAGTTTGGGGAAAACTGTCATTAGGCACTGCAAATGGCTCTCCACAAAGATTATTAGCAGGTTCTAAATTTTCAGAGTTTTCATTTCTCCCAGAAGCTATTCCAAGTGAAAATGAATCTTCCACCACAGACATACGCGTAATATCAGGAACACTAACAAATCCAAAAGGACTATTCTTAAACTCATCTGTGAAAGAATTTTCATTGGTCCTCATCAGTTCTGAGCTATTTTTAAAAGATACTAACTCAGAATTACAAATGTCTGGGTGGTTAGAAGTCACTTCATGTAAGCATTCTTGCCCTTCTCCCAGAGGTTCTTGTGGTTCATCCATCAAAGGAATCAATGTGGCTTGGTCACAATCATTCTTTCCAGAGTCATTCCAGACACCAGAGCTCCCAGGCATTTTAGAAGAATTATTTTCAGTATTATCACTACCCTTATCAGAACTTTCAGAAATACTTTCCATCTTTGGACTTGTTACATCCTCCATCACTGCAGCCTCTTTTTCAGCTCCCTCAGAAAGCAGCTGTGACATTTCACCATAATTGTAATTTTGTGGTAAAGAGTCATCAAAAAAGTCATAATTTCTGGCTCCCACAGAAATACTTGAAGATTCTAAACTATTCTGCAACACTTCTTTTCTCTCTTCCTGACTAACTGGATTTCTTTGATTGAAAAATGACTCACTCTCTGTGATTAATGCTTCCAAACTAACACTGTTTCTCATTTTTCCTGTGGAGCTGGTAACTTCAGTTGTTGACTCGTTTTCTTCCGAATGTGTTTTACCTGAAGATTCATTGCCTTCTTCCACTGGTTTATTACAAACGTCATTAATCATCTGCTGTCCACTTGTCTGATGTGCTCCCTTACATTCTTTTCCTTCCTTGGAGATGCCAATGGCATTATCCCAGCCTTCTTCACGACCCTGCCCACTCTGTAAAGCCCACGAGTTCAGCTGCGGCACTGAATCCTGACCATCCAGCTCTTCATCCATACCAGCAGTGTTTTGTGCTGCATTCTTACCAAGTATCTCACTCCCTAAGTCACATATATTCAGGTCCAAACCATTCTCAGTTTCTGAAGTTGGCGTAGAGGTGTTTGTGTCTTCTACAAGAACACTGCCCACTGTTTCTGCATTTTCAGCTGCTGTCTGTCTAACATTTAATTCATTCTGTGATGGTGATAAGTCATTCACTGTCTGATTATACGCCAGTGTTACTCTTCTGTTTTCAGATACAGGAAGGTTATTTTCACTGGTATTTGTTTCAGTTGAAAAACATAGATCAGTTGTTTGTTCTGAATTAAGAAAAAGTTTAGCAGAGGCAGAAAGAACTGGAATTTCAGAATTTCTTTCTTGTAACTGGGTGATGTTGTTTAGGGGAGTGTTCCAGATATCTGTATTTCTAGTATTTGAAAAAGGCACATTGTTAGGAGATAATGGTTCCTTATTCGATTTCTCGAGTACTTTTGACTCAGCCAAGTTTGTGTTCATAAATTTACCAGTAGTTGTTTCTTCATCAAAATCCTTGTCCTCATTTTCTATTTCATCTTCCACATAGGTAGGTGATATATATGAATCAGATGTTGAATAATTGGTGTCTGGTGGAGAAACAACTAAATCTTCCGCTATATTTGAGGAACTAAGATCCGAGTTTTTGTATAAGAAGGTATCCTCCCATGGCACCACTACTTCTGTTACTTCTTTTCTGATGTTTTTGTCATATACATTCCAGGTATCTGTATTTTCAAATTGTTTTGGTCTATGTTTAGGATCACCAAACACAGTTTCCCCCCCCGTGTTCAGCTTGGAATTATTTTGCATATTGTTGAAAATAAAATTTCTGTTCTCAGATTTTCCATGATCTTCTATTGAATAATATCTCCCTTTATCCCACACTTCTGGATTTTCAGTTTCATTGTCCACTGTGATTTCTGAAGAATCTGCTAAACCAGTTTTTGATACGGCCCATTCCTCCGGAATATTCACTGATTTTAATTCTCTATCTAGTTTGGGCATGTTCCATACATCTTCTGAGGATCTACCAGTATCTCCTTCATCAAACTTGGTCCAGATTTTGTAAGAGTCTCCAGTTAGATGACTACCTTTTCCTTCACCACTACACCATGCATCTGACATCACAGGTGTTGGCTGGCTGACCTTCCACAGGTCTGTAAAGCTCTCCCCTTCTTGCTTTGTCTTGTCTAAAGAAGCAGTTTGCAAACATGAATGTTCACTGTTTTTCTCTTGATTCTCATGGTTCCAATTATCTTGTTTAAACGGATTATCCCACAGACCTGCCTTCATATATTCCATTTGCTTTGGCTGCTTCTGGAGGAACACAGAATCTGAGGCCCTTCTATCAGTATGTTCTCGTAGCAAGGGACTTTCTTTAGAATCTTTCCATAAAACAGGACTCTGAAATACAGATTCCTGCTCACTTGAACTCCATGCATCAGCATTTCTGGAATCTAGGTCAAAGCCATCCCACCAGCTCCCATATCTAACACGAGACTGAGAGTAATTTGTGCCATCTATTTCATTAATTTTTTTTATGACATCTTGTGAGAAAATTAAAGGCTGCCCATTATCTAATGGTGAAGTATCTACAAGACTATTCATAGGAGTTGGTGGAATTCTTGAATCAGCAGATTTCAACATTTCTGGTGAAGAAGAATCACCTTCACCTAAATCAATCAAACTTGAAGTTTTCTCACACATTTCTCCTGGATTCTCATCAAATTCAGTGAGATTGTCTTCCTCAATTTTTGTCACAAGTAAGTCAGTTGAATAATTTGCTGTATCATTATCTAACAGGTTTGCCTCATCAAGTTCTTTCTTCAGAGTGAGTTGGTGCCCTTCTGATGAATCACTATTGAGAAAATAGTCATCTGCTGGGGAACAATCAACAGAATGAGAAGATGACTGAGATGGAGCTGTGACCATGGGTGCTAGATCAAAATTGAATAGATCAAAGTTATCACTGTTGTTTCCTGACTGAGACTTCTGTTCTTCAGCTATTGCTCCTTCAGGAATTGGGCTATAGGAATCAAAGCCAGGCAGAAGACTGTGATGCGAAGCAGCACCTTCTGCAACAGGGCTATCATCACTAAGAAAAACAGAACTCTCCTTGGAAGACCGGCTGCTTCTAATGGTAGCCAAGCCACTGTCTGGACTTACAAGGTCTACATTAACATCAATGTGGGCTTGCATGGACCCATTTAGATCTTGAGGATTTTCTATAAAATTGGCAGAACTGGGCTGTGGTTCTACATCAGAACCATATAACTCCATAATACCAGAAGATCCTTGTGAAAGTGGAGCACTTCCAGCAACAGCTTCAGTAGAAGAAGTTCTACTGTTTGATACCATTTCTGGTTGCCTTCTATTTATAACTTCCTTAATTAGAAGAAAAATTTGATCACAGGTCACCAAAGAATTTTCTTGATGATAAATGAGAATTTGGTCACATTCACACTCTAGAGGATCCAGCTCCAAACAAGGATTCTGACATTCTTCCAATTCACAGCAGATCTGTTGAAAAACAGGATGTTTCAGAAGTCACTGCAGTCATGGGCATAAAGGCACATACTGACTACTTCATCATGTAACACAGCCATACCTATCTCTTCCCATTAACCTACTGCTTGGCCATTTCACTATAGCATCCTTAATATGATCCCCAAATAGACGATGTCTTACAACAGAAGATCAAGACAAAGTATTTGTTGTATGATTGGTCAGAAATTACACCACTTGACTTTTCAGTTCACTTCTCATTAATAATAGAAAATCCAAATAAATGTTTGGTTGTTCCCTTAAGAAATCTGAGTAAAATTTATGTAATAGTACTTTAGGAATGTATTTCTAGAATGGGATTATTATATTAATAAAATAAATGCATTTATATTGACCTTGAAAACAGTGGAGTCACGTAGCCACCTGTCCCTAAAATCAGAAGCTTTCAAGACTGAGAAAAAGGTTTAAAAAGTTGCCACTGAGATAGTCTTTTCCATCTGGGGATAAATATCATTTTAAAAAATGAAAAGCACCTAGCTCTGATGTACACAATAGTAAATTTGTTTTGATTTCAGAGCTTGAATTCTTTAGGAATAACATGTACATATACAAGTTCTGGTTATTACCATTTACAAGGTGCTTGCTTATCACTCATTGCCAAAGACAGATTTGTGTAAACCACAATACAAACCCAAGCCAAAACCAATGGGAAGAAAAAAAACAAAACAACATTTTAACTGAATTGAAAAATCTTGCCTCTTTCAGTATTTCTCATAACCTTTTTCTATTAGCTTGGTCTGAAGCAGTAGCAAGTATCATAATTTTTCATTCTGTATCATATAAATAATTCAGCCATTTCAAATAGTTGCTCAGTTGCTGGTCAGTTGTTGCTACATTTTGACCTCACTTAATTAATCAACACCTTGATACAGACTACTTAAAAAAACCCGAACATTTATTTCCAGGAAAAATATCTGATTCTTTTTCCAGGTACTTACTTGATTGCCCAGCTCCACATTTTCCGAGTATACTGCTATTTGTTTTGTTTGCTTCTCATCTGACAAGCAGTTGGCCAAAATGACAAGTACATCAAACCCATATTTATCTACGAATGCTTTCAGATCACCAATGAGACTCCTGTGTAATACGCAGTCCTGAAAAACATTAAGAAATTAAAAGAAATGTCAGCAACCTTTCTGGTTCTTTTCATCCAAATCTGTCGAAAAGTAGCCATAAATGTTAAAAAGTATTAGCAGCTCTAATGAGGAAGAGAATTCCATTTCACTTGTCAAAACAACTATGTGCCTAATAAAAATCAATAACCAGTCCCACAGCATAGCAATGGAAAAACACTAAAACACTAAATGCAGGTTTTGCCTTCTTGAATCTGCTGGTGAAACATAATTCTTACTTGTTCCTGCTACCTGCTTTTGCAACATTGCTTAAAAGCACTTCAAGCTCTAGGCCAGTGTCTCCCCATGATAAAGAAACTGGGCAAAGGGGTAGGAGACATGCACGGACGAGCACGGAACTCCTAGTCAATCTCAAACTCAAGAAAGAAATGTAAGTGATGCAGAAGAAGGGACAGGCCACATAGGAGGACTACAGGAACATCATCAGAGTTGCAGGGATACAAAGAGGAAGGCCAAGGCCCACTTGGAATTGAGAATGCCAAGGGATATCAAGGACAAAAACAAAGGCTCCTCCAAGTTTATCAGCAGCAAAAGAAAGATTAGGGAAAATGCAGGGCCACTGTTGAATCACATGGGTGTTCTGGTGATGGAAGACACAGAGAAGGAAAAATTACTGAATGCCTTCTTTTGCCTGTCTTTACTGCTGAGACTGGCCCTCAGGAGTCCCAGACCTCAAAGGTACGAGAGAAAAGCTGAAGAAAGGAAGGCTTCCCTTGGCTGTTGAGGGTTGCATTAGAGATCAGCTAGGCTTAAAACCATAAATCCACATGGGCTCTGATGGGATGCACCCAAGTGTGCTGAGAGAGTTGACAGATGTTGTTGCTCTGCTGCTCTCCATCATCTTTGAAAAATCATGGAGAACAGGAGAAGTACCTGATGACTCAAGGAAGACCAATGTCACTCCCGTCTTCAAAAACAGCAAGGAGACCTGGGAAACTACCAGCCAGCCAGCCTCACCTCAGTTCCTGGGAAGGTGATAGAACAGATCATTCTGGAGATCATCAAAAAGCCTAGAGAAGACAAGAAGGTCATCAGAAGTACAAGAGTAGTCAGGATGGATTGACCAAGGGCAAATCATGTTGGATCAATCTGACAGACTTCTGTGATGGCATGGCAGGATGCGTCAGCAGGGGGAGAGCAGTGGATGTCTACCTCAGCTTCAGCAAGGCTTTTGATGCTGTCTCTCATAGCATCCTCGCAGGTAAGCTCAGGAAATGTGGGTTAGATGAATGGACAGTGAAGTGGATCAAGAACAGGATGAAGGGAGAGCTCAGAGCGTCATGATCAGTGGAGCAGAGTCCAGCTGGAGGCCTGCAGTCAGTGGTATTCCCAA
>VYXC01013077.1:15948-45134 GCA_013397175.1 Platysteira castanea
AGGAGAGACTGTGGGAGCTGGGTCTGTTTAGTCTGAAGAAGGCTGAGATGTATTTCATCAATACATACAAATATCTCAAAGGTGGGTGTCAGGATGGAGACTTTTTTCAGTGGTGCCCAGAAACAAGATGAGGAGTAACGGCCATAAACTGAAACACAAGAATTTTCACATAAACATGAGGAAGAACTTCTTCACACTGAAGGTGGCAAAGCACTGAACAGCTGCCCGGAGAGGTCGTGGATTCTCCTCTGGAGGCATTCAAAACTCACCTGGTCGTTTTCCTGTGTCACCTGCTCCAGGTGACTCTGCCTTGACAAGGCGGTTGTACTAGATGAACTCCAGAGGTCCTTTCCAATCCTAACAATACTGTAATTCTGTGATACTGGCCTATTGCTATTGAATAAATCACCTTTTTTTTTTGTTAGAAAAAGAAAAGTATTTTATGATATTTGTCATGCCAATATTTAATCTAAAATAACAGATGTTAAAATAATAGCATTGAGATGCCAAATTCAGCACTGAAAAGGAAATCCACAAGCTAACTTAATTTTGCAACCCCTTATATGTGTCCATGATGATGTTATCCAATTGTAACATACAATTACCACAGATTGTTCCTACAGATTTCCTTCTTCCTGCTCTTTGAATTGTGCAAATCTTGAAAAAAATACACACACACACACACACAAAAGTAAGGACTGAGGCAAAGTATTTTTACACTCCTTGTATCAAAAAAATTGCCTACTTTCACACATACCCAACACCAAATGCACAGGAGATAAACTTTTATGTTTCCTATTCTCATTAATGCTTGGAACTTGAAACATAAGCCATACATCCACCTTTCTCAACCGAGAACATAATGCATGAAATATAAATATCTTTTTTCAGCCCTCAGTTCTGATAACTACTGGTGAACAAAGACTTAGAAATTTTATTTTCTCCTTTATGTTTCTGCATAATTTTCTGCCATCTTCTAGCCAAGAGTTCTTCTGATGCTGCCAAGCTACTCTGGCCTTGAATAAACAGCAGTTCATCATGAACACAGCACAACTGTATGTGCAGATTGGCATGTTATGCCCCTGCATCTGTCTCCTACCTAATAAATTACTGTTTTGGTTACAAATATATAAATACTATTTATTAGTCTACTCAAATGTGTCCACAAAATGCATCTCCCTCCCTGTAAGTTAAACTTAAAACAAAAAAATCTATTTGACAAATGCTTTGGAAGTAGATCCCTTTCTGTGACTAGAGATTAAGTTCCCCTTTGATGTCTGCGTAACACCTAAAAATGAGGTTTATGTGAAATTCACACAGATTAATGCATGAACAGTCAGCTGACAGTTTACTGGTGGACACTGAGATGTGAACTCTGAAGAGAGGGTTATGGTGAGGAATTATCACAAATAAGCTTGGAGTGTCCAAACCAGAAAAATCTTCTCCTGAAGACTCAAGTATTGGGTAGATTAGAAACAGTACCAAAATGTCCTTAAGCACAAAAAAGTCGCCTCAGTTATCCCTTTCCTAACTGCAGCTGGAAAAATTAAAATCTATTCAAATAAGAAATCTGAACTACAACAGATTCAAAACCATCTGAAAATCCCTGGAAACTCTCCTAAATATCCCTAAAGTTTATTCTTTTAAACTAGTGACAACAACAAAATTCACATACTCCCTTCACAAGCATTCAAACATTCGAGTAAATAATGACAGTTGCAAACAAGTCTTAAAAACTACCAAGGACCACATATTGAAAGACATGGTAGACATACAGACTCTTCCACAAATTTGGTAACCTAAATGAACAACCAGAACATCGCACATATTATAAATGCTCACAGAAAATAAAAAGTTTCTTTCAGAAATGAAAAAATGCAAATGATTTCAAATAATTACCAGTTAAGCTGGTACATGCCAAATTAATTACAAGCATTTAAAATATACTGTTGATGAATTACTATAGCAGGAAAAATACTGACATAGCTAAACAATGACAAAGGTCAGTCAACTGGTCATTTTTATACACTCCTTTTCTTCTATCAGCATGTGGTGGCTTAAGTATTAACTAATATTTAAAAAATACAGAGCAGGTAAACAGCATATGTAAACATTATTAGCTGTTACAATGCCCTCTAAGTAACTTATAACAAAAAAATGGATGGTAAGCATACTTGAAATGCAGGTACTGGAAATAAGTAGAATCTAGTAGTACATATATTTTGCATAGTTAGCAGCAGTATAACTATGGAGTAATTTAGTGGCACAGCGTGTAATAAAATTGTGCTTTTGTTTTGTCTAATGCATATAGATAGCTTCTGCTGTAGCATAGCCATATGATGAACATTCTGAAATTCACAAATATTGCTCTTATCAGTTAGGAAAGCAGAATGAGAAAGTTGAAGAAAGCCAAAGACTTTGTCTAACATGTTATTATGTATTTTTGTTGAGAAATACCATTTTATGTAGGTTGCATATTGCAGTGGAACTTCTTTCTCTGAAACGCTATTTTCTTTCTTGAAAATTTAAGAGATTTTTAAAATTTAATAGATAACTATAAACATGGATGATCCTTTAAAAGAGGCAAAACATCTAAGAAATATCTGAAGAGAATCTCTAAGTTCTCTGTCTCTTGCAACACTGATTCATGAAATCAACAGCCAGTTACCCAAGTGATCACTGCAAGTGTACATTACACACACTTCTGACTCTTCTAAGCTAACTGTGTCAATATTAACCTGACCAAATTAAGAACAAACTGTCTCTTTTGTTCTTCACACTTCTCACATGGAGAGCACAATATGGCTTTTGTCAGAGGTGCTCCATCATTTTGGCTCAAGGAAACTGTCAGTACAGTTTGGGATTCGTTATTCATGGGCAGATACCCTGATGGGTCTAATGAAGCCTTTCTGCTGACAACTCATTTGCTAAAAATACCCAACCGTCACAAAATATAAATGAGGAATATCGTATCCCATTACAATTTTCACAACTGATGCAATTATCACAATACAGAAGTCATACATATTGCTACACACTGCATTCTCCTCATATTTCATGGTTGGTACTTCTGCATTCCCGTTTATTTCTATGTGATCACTGATAAAACTTTATGACATACTTAAATTGCAATATAATAGGGTAAACACCAATGATATAGCACACATGCAGAGCTAACAGTCTGTGTGCCATTTGTTGTAAATCCAGCTAATTACTAGAAGTCCCCTCCTCTATTAAAAAAAAACATTTAAAAAGCAAGGCAAAAGAGTGCAGAAAAATACTCAATTTTATAAAAAAAGTTTTCAGGTAATGGTCACTAAAAATTGAAAGAACAGTATAAACAGTATGATGTTTACAAGACTCCAGAAACATGAACAAGTGTATTTGTTTTTTTACCTCTTCTTTTTTCTATCAACACCACTGGTGAAAATGCTCAATTAAAAATCACTATCTTTTCTGTAAGGATGGACTGCATTTTTCTGTTGTGCATTTTGATGTACCAAATAGCAGCTCTTCTGCACTGATATTTATCAGTCTTCTGGAAAGAACAAAAATAGCAGCTAATTCCGGTTCCTTTATGTCTGCAGTTTCCGAAGAGAAAAAGGTATTAGGTCCTAAACTAAAGAGTAGGAGAATGGGCGTCTTTGAGCTTTGTTCTCTTGCTCTATGACAACCCCAGTCATATGTTTAATTTTAGGCATTCCACACTTAAGTTGGAAAGAATTTGAACTGGAAATACTATAGCATTGTGGAATGCTAACATAGAATAATGCAATGAATGCCTGTTTAGCACTGATCTTACATCCCTTAGTACTGATGATGGCTGTGTTTTCACAGTCTATTAATTCCATTAAACGCAGAGAAACTAAAAAAAAAAAAAATAAAAAAAGAAAGTAAAGAAAAAAGAAGGGTTACTCTTTAATAAAGAAATTCAGCAAGCTTTGTTCAATGAAGGCATGTTTAGCCAAGTTCATAATGGAAACAGCGCCTTTTCTACAGCACTGGTGCATTTTATCACAGTGTCCTAACAATGACCCATTCTTTATAAACTCAGATTGCAGCTAAACAGGTTTTACTTGCATTTGATACAGGTACAAATTCTGTGTATTCAAATTCAGGCTTGTCCATTTTAACCTGTGTTTAAGTAGAACTTATAAAGATTTCCATGATTTGTGTGTAACTAGCACAGCACACGATTTCCAGTGAAGTCCCAATTCATTAATAAAATTTGAGGTACAAAAATTTTGCTCAGGTATACTGCCACACTGCAGTTTCATTATTCCCCATTTATAGACCTAGCTGAGGCAGCTCTCAGTTTCACAGCTGGGGTACAGCAACTTCATGTATCCTAAAATACATTACAATATACATTTAATGTAAGGATATCATCACGACCCATCTGGCTTACAACATTCTTTCTGCAGCTGGAATACCTGCCCCCAGTGTCTATCACTGTCACCCACCCGAGGAACACAAATTCTTATCCATAAGCAAGGCAGCCCCCAAGAGTGCTGAGGTGTACAACTAATGCTCTGAATACAACAGTCAAAAATGCTCCCTGGTGTCGGTGGGGTTTGTGCACATGTACTCAAAGAACATAGCAGATCAGAAGGGCTGGAGATGAAACCCTGTCAAGGCACTGCCACTACTGCACAAGACAAACACTGAATGCATAGCCTAAAGACATTAACAAACATAGGTAATGATCTGTACGCTCCTGTGTATCTAATAAAAATATTAGATTGTTGTGACCTCAATATCTAGAAGAAAAAGTTTTGCAGCAGTATAGGAACCAGAGAGCATCAAAATATATCACGTAGTCTGGTAATACGGAGGTGAAAGTACTCACTTATTTCCATCTCTAAGGGAAGAAATTCAAAGTGCTTGTAATTTGTCTTATTGTTAGTGGATGTTTTTTGTAATAGGAAAACCACAATAAAGTTTGCCAATTTTGAGCATTTCTGGTAGTTGAAGGGTAATTAGTTTGGAGTTGCTAAATATGCAAAATACATTAAAATATATAGATGTAATTTTCAAGTTTAAAGCTTAAATGACACTTCCTTTTTCAAATGTGTCTTTAAAACTCTGCTTCTATAAAATAGAAAACTTGCAATCACAGCAGTATGACTTTTGCTCCAAATAGACAAGTACAGAGAAATGTAGTACGTTAAAATGTACTCTCTCCAGGTAATTTTGAAGGTTGAAGTACATGTGCACATATTTTTTTTGGACAAAAGTACATGGAGAGGAAAGTTTCTTATTTTGAAACCACAGGTATGCAAAGTTTAAAAGTACAGGAACTGCTTCTGCACCATATTTATAGGCAAAAATCCCCTGTAGAAAATATGCACAATATGTACAAAATTAAAAGAAATATCTCCATACTAAAGTATAGCATAGTTTATACAGTCTAATAATTACTTACCTCAAAAACTTAGAGGAGAAAAATAAGCACTATTTTTTATTGATCAACAGGCCATGTGGACATAGCCTACAAGACACTTTTTTATTTTCCTTTATATTATTCTGTTTTCTGATTCTAGGTTAAGAACTTCCATCTGATTTTTCCATAGCTTGTAAATCAATTAAAAAATACTGAAAAAGACACAACCTATCACTTCAGTTACAAGGTTCATTTAGTCACATACAATATTTGATTTCACTGTTGACTGATTAGCAAGTGGTAACAAGCAAAAGGCTGAATTGACAGAGTGATGAATTAAAACATAAGAAACATCACAACCATACATATACTGACCAGGAGCTGCCTCTTTTAGTCAGCTAAGTCTCAGGTGTAAGGTTATACGTAATAATTCATACCTTACAACATAATCCCCATGCAAACATGATAATGCAAAAACACATTTCTGGCTGTCAAGAAAATTTCTGGCAAAATTAATCAACCATTCATCCATTCAGGCTCTTTGCATATCCTTTTGTCAAAGAGGGAATACTAAGAGATTTCTTTCCTCTTCCACGCGCTCATTGCAATGGTTTGTAAAATCCATCAAGCCTGAGTTGATTTATTGAACTGTCTCTTAGCTCAGCAGTGTAACTATAGCAAATGAACTGGTAACTTCTTAAAAAACAGCAGTGATTCAACAATATCTGGTTTATTTGATTCCTCCTAACTTCAGATTAGCAATTTCTTAAAGGCACTGACTTGCATTCTTTAGAAGTTCTATCTGCAATTTTACACTAGCATGTTTTGTTTCTACTGCCCCTCATTTTTTATATTATGTTTTGACATTTGACAAGGGCATTTTTGATTTATAACTGATGTTAGAATCTACCTAAATCTTTACATCTTCACGCTAGCTAATACGCTTCTACTGCTACTCAATAGAGCTTTCAAATTTAAATACAATACTGCTGTGTACTATTATGAGAGCCATCTCCCTCATTATGCTATGGATACTGAAAACTAATTACCCCCACCTATTTCCTTAATTACACAGACAACTTCGCATGCATATTCCACTATTTTTGTATTTATCTATTCTCATCACTAGTAATGAGAATTGTTACAAAAAGTAGTTAAGGCACAAAAGACAGTGATATGCCAAGCCATTTGAAGCACTGTTTAAACATGGATTTTATTGCTAAGCATCGTCCATTGAACCCCATGAAGCACATTCATCACTCACCAGCTTTGCATTTTTCTTCATAAAGATATATGACCTTTGCCTATTAGATTTCATTAGCAGGGCACCATACAAGGCTCGTCTGCAGATGACAGGATAGAAAGCTAAACAACCTCGCCTGAAGGATTTGTGAGAACAAGCCCATCTTCAATCTTTGTCCCTGGGAGGCACTTCTAACACCTGCCAACCACAGCACTATCATCAGAAAAACATTTAGAGATTTATCTTCAGGCTGGTGATTATAAGAGATAATTTGTTTGGAGTACGGATAAAGTTGGTCTAGCATAAACAAACTACAAGCTCAAATTATACGACGAACCTCATTAACTATTGATTTAACCACTGCAAATCCATGAACAAATGTTGTATCAAAATGTTAATTCTTCATGAAAATATAATGAAAGGAAAAATCCCAAAATGCCAAGGCAGGATGGCAGGCTATTCTTAGTGCACTTTTAATGCTTGCAGTTTAAACTGGAAATGGAGACTTGCTTTGTCATAACAATGACATTATACTAATGCCATTTTGCCTTAACACAGAGTTTTGTCTGGCAAGAAGTGCTATATCTTTTCAGTTGCTGCCACTACAGAGGGATGAAACAGTGCTTTTTGTCTAACTTTCAGGAACACTTCTTTTGTTTGGAGGCAGCAAGACTAGATTTACCATTAAAAACACTTTCAGTAAGAAGCTAGCAGTATTATAAATGGACGCCATCACAGGGAGATGTCTGAAAAATTATACATTCATTGATACCTTCTATATTACAGGTATCACACATATCCTATGTTCTGTAACAGGAAATAATTTTCTTCTAATCTTTGAAAATTATTTTCACTCAAGCTAATAATAAACCCTCACTCTTCAGTCAACAGTATATTCAGAAATAATACAGATGCGTTAGTCATGAAGTCCTTTTGTTGAGAGGGAAAGGTTGGGGTTTTTTCCTTCTTTTCTAATACAGTAGACTCCAGGCCTGTCCCCTCTTTGGTAAAAGAGAGAAAAAAATCATGCCAGACTTCCTGTTGCAACCCCAAGAGAAGAGCCAGAAAATGTTTCCACCTGGTGTTGGCAGCATATGGCCTAGGATGGTTCCATGGCACCCCTGTCTCTGACAGTAACCCTGCTCCTTAACGCTCCTATGCTGGGAGCTCACTTGTCTATAGAAAGTAGAAGGAAACCTGCAGTACCTCTGCCACTGTGGCATTCTAAACAAATCATTCAGTGTGACTTGCACTTAATAACAAAATATCAGCACTTTTAACACTATTGTTACTGTAGAAACAGCAAAAATCTTTTGGTGGGAACTCAAAAACTTCCAGGTAAAACATTCAAAGGAGGAGAAGAAATAGTGAAAATATTTTTGTGGGATGATGTCTCATTAATAATTGCTTCTGGATGGGAATGGTATTTAACGTGAAATTATTAGTTCATCAATAAAAAAACAAAGGCAAAATGACAAAATCTGCCAGGCAATACACTCTTACAAACTGAGAGTTCCTCAAACAGCAACACAGCCATTCAAAGTTAAATGGCAATTTAATTTTTTTTTTTTTTTTTTTTACTTCTTACCTCTTTTTTCCCTGCCAGATTTACTTTGCTAATTGATGTATGCAACTCACAATGTCACTTCAGGAATAAACCATAGTTACTCAATTATTAAAGCCATTTCACTCCATATACATAGACAAGAAAATGATGCTGCAAGACAATTGATAGAAAATTAAAAATAATCGGCTGATAATAAATCAAAAGAACCATTTGTGCAGCATTCAGATCTATCACTTCCAATATATTTTAAGTTATTAATATGTCAGTTTTGGATTGTTTCATTGAATTTTAGTAATTGGTGAAGCCTTCTGTTTCATCTAGCTACATTTTCTGCCTTTCTAAAGGAGCTGTTTGATTCCTCACAGTCTTTTGACTGCAAATTTTCCTCAAAAAATTTACTTCTTCCATTCATTCTCTTGACTCCAAAATACTAATTTCTCCTACAAGCTTTCTTCCTCTAGTGCTGAAAAGTCTTCACTTACATTACTTTTTTCTTTTGCTATTACTTGCCATGAACACTCTTGTTCCCACTTTCAACTTCTCATTTTTCTTCCTATCATCTGAAATCTATTTGCAAAATAACAGTTTCACATTGAGGCAAAATGCTCTCTAATCGTACTTCAGTCTTTTTAATACTTTCACCTTTTGGTTCACAACAAATGTTTCCTTTCAGCATCACATTTTTGAAAAACCCTACTCCAAACAGGTTCTCTTTGTATGGGAAAATACAAATAGTAATTTTTACCTTTAGATGCTCAATTTGCAAGCCTGAACAAATAGGCCAATTCAGAATTACACAAACGAGAAGTTAATGGAAATCCTCCCACTGACTTCACAGGATTTCGCACATGTCACTGATGTACACATAAGTATTCTCCCAATCAGTTCCAATACCCAGATGATATTTACGGTATTCCTCAGGCACTCAAGTTTGGTAAAAGGCCCTTCCAGGAAGCAGAAGTTCCCTGCTAAGTATGCAAGTATTTTAGAAGTGCATTTTCAATTATTTTGATTAAATCATACACTTTTGCACTGTATGCTAAACCACCGGCACTTTGCTTGACCACCCAAAATGCCTTGTCAATACGGAGCAACTGCTGTCTGGAATACAAATGAAGACAAAAGAGAATTAATTTTCCATTCATTCAGTTTATCTCTCTGCAGCGGGAAGCTGAACATCTTCCTCCAAAACACAGGAAACAAACAAGCATCAAGGTATTCCCAATGCAACTGACTTCAGTTTCATCTGCAATGAGACTGAAGTAGGAACTAGGAATTGGACAGAGATGGTCAAATGCTGTATACTGAACTTTGCCAACCAAAAAAATCCCAGACAAATAAGAGTAGCAATTCAGTTTCTTGTAATTCATTTAAGTTTCCTATGGATTCTTCTAATAAGCACTTACAGTTATGCAAACAAAATGCCTTTAGCAACTCGTTTGTTAAACAGTCAGTTCCTTCAGAAAAGAGAACAGGCGTCATTACCAACACAAGCAAAAACAGGATAAAACAAAGTTCTTTGTAGATGCCCGCCAGGGGACTCACACTTGGTTACACCAGGCTGAAGTTAGCTGTGGCACCCTTGTCTCTGTTTTACAGTAAATAAGAGAGCACCTTCTACCACTGAGATGGTTCTATTTCCTGAGAACCAAATACAAGCTTTCTGTAAGGCTGCTTTTGGACCTACAGGACCAAGTTCTCCAGCACACATGCTTTCTTCAGGTTGTATCCTTCAGAAAACTGCACTTTGCTCTCTCACGAGACAAATAAAAGTGAAAAATAAGATGCAAAGCAAAATAGTACCATAAAATCAATCTGAAGTTAACCACTCTGAGGTGCAGGACTGCTTTGGTGATACTGGCATGTAAATGCAGTTAAACAACCACCAAAAAGAACTGGGATGTGTTTCATATTGTTCTAGTTTGACTTGATCCTTACATGAAACATTCAATGTTTAGAAGAAATTATGACTAGGAGTATGTAAAAAAGGAAAAAAAGGGTTTTTTGCTAAAGAACAACAATACGGGGATTTTATGGAGGTCAGAGTAAACAAAAATGTACCTTAAGACTTTAACATTACAGGAAAAGTGTCATACAAAATCTTTTTTTTCCAATATGTTCAGCAGCCAGGTCAATTAGTTTCCAAAATCTTTGGCTATACCAGTACAGCCCCTGCAGCATAACATGAGTCTAAAATGAGCTGTACCAACTTACTGGCAATTCCACCATGTGCACTAGTGACTCCAGCTAGCACAACTGACTCTGCTCACACCATTACAGCTTTCTTCCAAGAACTTAAATCTTGAGCCAAGCCTAACCATTTCCTTACTTTCTGCTTCATGACTGCGGTCATTCATTGTGACTGAAGCATCTTTCTAACACTAACAAACAAGTACTGCTCAGCAATGTCAAAGCAAAATTTCACCCAACAAAGCAAACAGCCTATTTACTAGATATTCTACTGCTACTCATTGACTTCATTGGCGCCTGTTGCTAATTTGAGGCTTCAAAATTAAGGTTTTGAATGAAATTTTTTATCATGTTGTATTTGTGTTTTCTGGACATTGAAGGAATTGAAGTAAAGATAGGATGGTCAAACTAGTAATATACTTCAGGTAAAATGTACTTAAAATGTATTCAAATCTTATTGAACTCATGGAACTGAAGTAATCCATGGAAGTAGAACACAAAGCTTATTAATTAGGCTGTATCTAAGGCTTTCTATGCTGCTGGCTCATTTTTAGAATTCTCTCACTTCAACCTCTGTGAAATTGATGTCTTTTAATTCAGGGCCTCATTTATGTTCTGAAAATATCGTTAAAAACATTAACATGTAAATGAGAAAGCCAGGCTCCAAGCAGCAAATCTTCTTTCAAAACATTTAAAAAATCCGTATGGAATGACACAAGGGCTTTACCTCTGCTACACTGTGCTTTGAAAGACCACCTATTGCTGAGTGCTAGAGAGAGGCATATAGTGGAATGCATAATATACTATCAGAACCATGGAGTAGATGCTAAGTAGTAAAAGCTCTTTTAACAACATGCACATTAAACGGTGCATCTCTTATATTAATCTACTTTTAGTCTCTTGCAACTCTGTTGATTCAACAGCAGTTACACAGACCTACAGCTCCTTCAGTGAATATACTTGTATCATAAACCTTAACAGACATAACTTTAAACATCCAAATTGCAGAACATAATGAGACACAATGGTCCAGAGCTAAAAGAACATAGAAGACTTACCTCTCTTTAGAGTGAACCACAAGCCCTGCTATTCCTCTGTCATACAAAAGGAACTGACCATAGCTCTGCCATACTCTTCAGCAGAACAACATTCTTATGTGTAAAATGTGGTTTACCTTCATCACTGTACTATCACCAGGAATAAGAGGGAGAGTGATGATAGGAAATAGTACAAGACACAGAATTCTCTGCCAGACCTTCTAGCAAACAGCTGCTTACAGGTATCAGGGAGGACAGAGAGGATATGGCCAAGAAATTGAGAACAGGTATAAGGAAAGGGGACAAAAGAAGGTACCCATAAAATGGACACATGAGTTTATACTAGAATAATACTTACAGAAAATTCTCTGTTATCTAGAGTTCATTAAGTAAAGCATTGAAAAATACAAAGCAGAGGAAGAAATAAGGAACTAAATATGTACAATAACAAGTATTACGTCATCTGAGTATGAGCATTACCAACAACAAGAGCAGACAAGAAGTCTTGATTAAAAGATGTTTAAATCTGATTGCTGTACCAAGCTTTAATCTTTACTGTTCACCCACCAGATGGTGCCCTTGCAGCATCCATGGAACAAGCTAAGCACATCTCTACTTCTGTCTACAGACACAGACAGGTCACTCTGTGTGTTCTCTTACCTGGTTCTGAAGGGACAATTTAGCTCTACCACTGACACTTGAACTGTTCTTAAAAGAGGAGACTTTTCAGATAGTTCTTGGCATACAGATTTTTCAAAATCTCATTAGAAGTCTGATTAATTTTAGTAGCAGCATGATCTACAGGCCATACCTGCCCTATGGCAGCTGGTATCCGCTGCGGTATATGGATCTGTGAGCAGGAGAATGACAGTTTGGCATCAATTAGGAGAGCACACAAACTCTTAGAAAACACTGGAGATTTATTCTGTTGCCTGAAACATGGTTTCTAACCTGGAAATACTTCATCTCTGCAGAGCTGTCTATTTCTCCCACAGTGATGGAGAAAGCTTTGCAGCTGTTCAGGTTAATGTGCTCCTGCTTCTTTGCTGACATTTAAACTCAAGGATACACAGCATTCTTCAAAGCTTGATTGGCACAGGGAAGTAATATGTGTACTCAGTGTTAATCTCCTAGTCTATTACTACAGTCTTTCATAATCTACACATATTTTACAAAATTCTCTAGTAAGAAATGCTGTCAGAGCAAATGATGCATCAAATTCAAACAGGCCATCAAGATTGCTAATGGATTTTAATAGCAGCTATTACAGCATAATGGTATTTTCCCAACAGCTGTTTGTTTATAAAATTTTCAGTTTACAAGACCTTTATGTCCAATCCCAGGAGACATCCCTCAATTCATTTATAATCATTTGGTTCAACCTACATGTAAATGCTGTTTTATTTGCAATGGTGATTGTGTATGTGTAGAAGACATGAGCAACTACCACAGCAATGAAAATCCTGGAGAACTTTACAAACTAAACTGATTAGTGTGTATCTTTTGACTTTAGCAGCAAATTAAGTGTTTTACATGTTTCTTTCTCCCCACTCTTTAACAGCTCATTCCAACTATGGAAAAGCTCCCTGGATTACAGCCTATTTTATGACATGATTATTTGTTTAGTTCCAAGTAGCTGGAACTGTTAAAGATTTCAAAACATAGCACATAACGGGGCATAACTGGACCAACTGGCCAGCAGACAGTGGCTCAATGTGGCCTGCAGAAGTGGTGGAGAAGCATTAGAGGAAAAACATCTTGACAGGCTTACAAAGTTTGTTCTGATCCGGAAAACCTACCAGACACAAAACCCAAAAAAGCATGACTAAGATTTCTTCCGAGGTTTGTGATGGTTTGGTTTGGGATTTGGCTTGGTTTGATTTGGTTGGTTGTTTGGGGGTATTTCTTGGTTGATTGGTTGAGGTTTTTTTAGTGTATGAGCAAGTACTTTTTGAGATCTATGAAATATGAAACCAGGAAGAAATAGAAAACTAGGACCCTGCCATGCTTCTTCCATTGAGTCATATTCAGAGCTGAACTGTATGAAACAAGTGTGATTTTTCAAAATTATTCAGAAGACAACTAATGATGGGAGCTATGAACTGAGGAGAGAAAGAGAAATTGCTAATTTTATTGAATGAGATTTTTACATGTTGCACACTTGGAGACAACTGTTTCTCCAGCTCTTTTCCTGATTCTCAAGCTGCCTATGTAATATAAATTTCTGAGTAACAGTTAATGCTGAAGTCTGGATAAATGACTTTTAGTATATGTACTAACGGGTAAGTTTTTTCTAGAAACATCTAGACTTAAACAATTTTGCTTCCATGTTGTTAGCAAATACTCTGCTAACAATAAGCACCAAAGAATTTTTGAGGAAACAGGACAAGACAGAAAAACCACACACTTTACCTTAAACGATGCCCTCTTTAGACAGCAGATGGCTCCAATTTTCCACAGAAGAAGGCTACGACTAAAACTTTCAGCCAGGACTTTCATTTTCATCATACAGGAATAGGGCAGTTGTTATGCAGTAAACAGGATATGGATAAACAAGATTTTAAGTGGGTGCTGTTTGTGAGCAGTGTTAGGTAGCCACCTTACAAGCTGGCAGTCTTCACTCACACAACAAGTATTCTCCTGGTAATTAGCTTATAGTAAATGTCAATTACAGCAGGCTCTGTAAATTCAGATTCTACCTCTGTGCTTGCTAATCTCTGTATCTGATAAACACTTAAACATCTCAAGCAATCAGGAAAATTACTAACAGAAAATCTTGATTTTTTTTACAGAATGCTTTGACATTTATGGTGCTTTACATGGAGACACACCACTTTCTCCTCCTAGTCATTTCAATACCTTACCATGACTTATCATTACTATTTGGTTTACTCTGATTTTTCACATCCATTCTGCACAGCAGAGTTATCAGCAGTAACTTTCATGCCAGAAGAACTATTAAAAAGTTAACAAAAATATTTTTTTTCTCCCAAGATATATGGTCTAAGTTCTCCCCTTATGTCTGCCAAGAGAGTTATGGTCAGATCTATGGACATGCAGCTGATATGAGGAAAGTAACTAGAAAACACAATCTCAATATGATCAACTGAAAAACAAGTACTTCCTGTCTCTAAATCAATACTATAGATGAGCTGGGCTTAACAGAAAACCACCAATGAGATTAGACTGCAAAACCCAAAAGTGATATTTATAAACCAACTGGCCAGAACTCTGGGGGACAATAAAAGGGGTTTTTTCAAATACACTAATGGCAGTATGCAATGTAAAAATTATACTGTCCCATTACAGGATGAGGATGGTTATCTCACAAACAGGGACACGGACAAGGTAGAGATGTTTAATGCGTTCTTTGCCTCTGTACTCAACACGGATGACTGACCAAGGCAGTCTCAGTGCCCTGAGCTGGAGGACCATGACTGCGAGAATGATTAACTCCCAACGGATCTTGAAACTGTGAGGGATCTGTTGCTCTAGCTGGATCCTTACAAATCTATGTGTCCTGATGGGATTCATACAATACCTCTCCAAGAGCTGCTGATGTCATTGCAATAATTTTTGATCAATGAGTTTTGGGAACCCAGACAGGTCCCAGCTGACTGGAAGCTGATTTTCAAGAAGACCAAGAAGGAGGACCCTGGAAAATACAGGCCTGTCAGTCTCACTTCAGTGCCTGGTAAAGTTACGGAGAAGATCATTCTTGGGGTATTGAAAAACACCTGAAGGACAACACATTCATTGGTCACAGCCAGCATGGCCTCATGAGAGAGAAGTCCTGCTTTATCAAACCCAATTTCTTTTTATGACAAGATAACACACCAAGATGATCAAGGGAAGCCAGCTGATGTGATCTTCTTGGATTTCAGTAAGTCTGTCTCTCACAGGATCCTTCTGGACAAAACGTGCAGCCCACAGATGGATAAACACATCGTGGGATGGGTGAGAAGCTGGCTCATGGATCAGGCACAAAGGGTTACAGTGAATGGGGTGACATCAGACTGGGGACCTATCACTGGTGGGTTCCACAGGGCCCCATCCTCAGCCCTCTGCTCTTCAACATCTTCATAAATTACTTGGATGCAGGACTGGAAGGGATACTAAGGAAGTTCACAGATGACACAAAACTGGGAGGAGCTGCTGACTCCCTCAAAAAGCAGGGAGGCCCTGCAGAGAGACCTTGGCAAATCAGGGGTCTGGGCAATCACCAACCACATGAAGCTCAGCAAGGGAAAGGGCCAGATTCTGCACCTGGGATGGGGCAACCCTGGGTGTACAGACTGGGGAATGAGAGGCTGGAAAGCAGTGCCATGGAAAGGGACCTGAGGGTCCTGGTCAGTGGAAGTTGATCATGAGTCAGCAGTGCCCTGGCAGCCAGGAGGGCCAGCCGTGTCCTGGGGGGCATCAGGCACAGCATTGCCAGCTGGGCAAGGGAGGGGATTGTCCTGCTCTGCTCTGAGCTGGGGCAGCCTCACTTCAAGTGCTGGGGGCAGCTCTGGGTGCCACAATACTTGGAAGGATATAAAGCTATTGGACAGCATCCAAAGGAGGGTAACAAGGATGGTGAAGGGCCTTGAGGGAAAGCTGTATGAGGAGTGGCTGAGGTCCCTTGGTCTGTTCAGCCTGAAGAAGAGGAGACTGAGGACAGACTCCATGGCAGTCTGCAACTTCGTTGTGAGGGGAAGAGGAGGGGCAGGCACTGATCTCTTCTCTGTGTTGTCTAGTGACAGGACCCAAGAGAATGGTCTAAAGTTGTGTCAGTTGGAAAGTTTATGTTGGATATTAGGAAAAGGTTCTGCACCCAGAGGGTGGTTGGGCACTGGAACAGGCTCCCCAGGGCAGTGGTCACAGCACCAGTCTGACAGAGTTAAAGTGTTTGGACAATGCACTCAGGCACATGGTGTGACTCCTCGGGATACCCTGTGCAGGGCCAGGAGTTGGACTCAATGACTGTGGGTGCCTTCCAACTCTGCACATTTTATGATTCTGTGATAAAAAATAGACGAATCACCTAAAGCTCAACTCTGATTACTCGTAACTCACTAGGCATCATACTGGAAAGAGACTATTTTTTGATGGGAGAGTTACTTGTTGAGAACAAGCAGTGATCCTCTGAGAGGTCTAAGTAGAAAAACATAACGAAAAAATACAAATACAAATTTTTCTTTGCCATTTTTAGGTGGACTCTCCTACATAATATGATGACCACATGCCTATGAATATGACACTGAGTATCTCTGATTGGTTCTCACTGAGAAATACACAAATACATGGAAGAAATACTACTTGCCTGCTAGTTCTGGAACTCTGAGAAACTACTTGGATTTGAGCTTCAAGAACTTACCCTATGTCACAGCACTATTTAATTTTACTGGATGCCATAAAAATGAATGTTGTTTTAACTGGTTTGAAAAGTGCACAGTGTATGTGCAGGCACTTTCATCTTAGTATGCCATAGGCTTCCATATGTCCTAATTTTTCTTCGTCTCATCTATGATTTTTCCAAAAAGTTTGTTCAAGCACTTTACAATAAATGAGACATATTCTGAGGTATCATCACAAGTGGTCTCTGCATTAGGAAGTTAGCAAAAATTATAGAGTCTTCCAGTCTACTTGTCTTGGGTTGTCATGACACCACAGTGACTGGTGAATTTTCCACCCTTAGTCAAAAGGAAATGTTAAGTGCAGCTAAAAATATGACAAAGAAAGCTTAAGAAATCTAAAGTAAGGGTGTGATGGGAGATGAAAGACCAGCCCTCTTAATAAAGCTTCCTTTCAAAATTCTAATAGCTTTTCCAAGTGAGAAACTAAAAGGACAGTAATTAAAGAAAACACCTAAAAGTTAGTAAAGGCAACAATCAGACTTGCTGTCTCAACTTCTGTTTACTGATAGAGCTGCTTGTGGAAATAAATTTGTTTTAAAAAATCTAATATGTATGCATTTTTTACTGTATGTGCACCGAATATTTTATACATACTGTCTATAACCTGTATAGATATTAAAGAGTTCATATTTTGTAAGTGTCCATATGCATTTATATTTTTTTCAGAATAGTATATTTGTACATAAACACAGACACACACTACTGCTTAGGCATTTCAATTCAAGTTGATCCAGTACTGCCAGTAAGTAAGTATTCAAGAAATTAGGACTTTACAAACACTGTATTTCAGAACACTGCTTATTCACATAATAAACTGTGGGTCAACAAATTTATTTAGATTAGAGGTGTTACAATGAAATATTCTAAAATGAAAGATAAGCAAGAGAACACTAACTCATTCGTGGTAATTTTTAATTTTAAAAGTCTGGGTAAAGGAAAATCTATCATATATTTTAGAGTTTATTGCCTCAAACTCACGAAACTGATATCACTGTTATGGAAAAGGACAGCAGCAGCCATAGAAGTAAATATTATCTACATAGTCAAAGAAATTCAAAGCTAAGTAATTAGATAAAAATACACTTTGTGAGTTATTAAATACTTTCTTCATTGTGTATTCCTCACAAATTTATAATAACTTAGTAGCTACACTCTCAGTTCTGGCAGAGCTGTAAACACAGTATGTGCATTTGTCCTTATAACAAGTATTCTGGTTGATGTGCTTCAGCAAGTGTTACATTCACACTATTTTGGTTTTAAGGTACAGCCATGCTCTGACACAACCACAGCAGAAACCAAGTAGCGCCTGCAACAGAAACTGTTTTGCAAGCTATTTTTGGAACATACAATACTCAGCCATCTCAATCATTCCAAGAAGTTAGAAGACTTTTTCTTTTTTAGTTTAAATTGCGATTTTGAAGAACTCCGAGTACTTAATTCTTGCCACTGTAATGTGTTTTCCATATGATCTCAAACATATCCAGCATTCTCCCACCCGTGTACCATGCTGACCTAAGGAAATGTCAACTGAATAAGATAACAAAGAGATTCTAAAGATAAACTGAAGTTATAAAATATCTGACAGATGACAACTCAAAAGCAGTTTTCAGCTCTTCAATATGTGTAATACATAAGCTTACTCTCTGAATAGTTTTCTGTACAATAAATTCAAGGGAAGGGAAGGGAAGGGGAGCCAATTCTCTTTAGAGTTTTCCTTGCATGTTCCTTGTGCTTTCACTGTTCTACAGCATAGTATCCAAATATATCATACTATATACATATAGCAATGCTATCTCTTCCACACAGAACACATAATATTAAGTTATTCTTCTGTACAGTGCATTATATTTCCTTGTACTACTGAACAAATACTGCATTTCTTGCTGACACTGAGGAGTGAAATAAGAATTATGTGGATCAGATGCTCATAGACAAGAAGATTAAGAGAATACTGATTTTTTTTTTGTTCAATTCATACATCATTATGTGATCTGTCAAGATTCATAATGATCCATATGAATAACATTTCAAAGAACTAGCATGAAAATTGCATATTACGTGATACTCTCCTAGAGTTTATATACATTCATATATATCTACTCAAATGTTTTGCCTCAATAGTAAAGAATTTGTCTATTCCACAGTGGGAAACGTATGTAAAATAAAATACAACACAAAATTTTTAACAATGCCAAACAGATGCAAAGCTGGAGCAGAAACATAATGCATTACTTCCTACAGCCATGATAAACTGGTAGCCTTTAAAAGGAACAAACAACTTCAACATTTTCTAACACAAACCAAACATATCCTGTCTCCACCGACAAGAAAGCTAGTGCATATTTGTGTGTCTTGGACTTCTGCTAAATTCTTGTCAGTTATTTTTACTAATCAAATTATGCACTATTTATTTAATTATTAGAAACTACTCCTAAGCTGTTCACAGAACTCTCTAATGAATGGGAGGTAATCTACCTCTGCTTGCATCAAGCAAATAAATTTAGCTATTTAATTTTATTGATACTAAGCATTAATTTAAGAGGGACACAAGGACAGGTAACTGTAATAACCCTGATAACACTCAATCCTCATCTTCAGAGAACTTATAAATGCTGAGTAAACATTTTTTGCATTAATATCTCAAAAAAGTCTTCATCTTGTGTTCTCACAAAAAAACTGCCCTCTTTTATGTAGCAATGGAATTCATAACATCGAATAACTGGCTGTCTACTTACTAGGTCAGATTCTGATTTCAACTGTATCTCAGAAGATGAGAAAAAATGGCTTCAAATGAATTAATATAAGCCACTGGAGACAATTTACATTGTAGAAATACCAATACCAATGCAGTGAAGAGATACCAATCTATCTAATCAAACATCTTTTCAGACAGAATGAGTTTCGATGTCTTTCATGTTCCTATGTTTTTTATTCTATATTATTTGGAGAACTGTTAATATTGACTTACTTCACGTATATTAATGGAGAAAATGTTTCTAGAGCAAGATATTTCACCAGAGAATGCAAAACAATGTCTAGAATCCTAATAAATACCGTTATGTCTGAAATGAGTTATCTCAGTAGTGACTTGGGCTCAGATTTATTGTACAGTTCATCAACTTCTCAGCATGCTGGATAATGAATGTTTCATTTACATTGCTAATTGCCAAGCCATGGTTCCTTCAACCTTTAACCCTTACGCTTTATCACATTATCACCATATGTCAATATAATTGCATTCAACATTCCAAACAACTAACTTTTTCATGAGGTCAAGAGATTCTCTTTTTTAAAGCTTTACCAGTGGGATATCTTTAAAACTACCATGAAAACCCATCGTATATAGACAGTAAGCAGCTAAGGCAATTTTTTCTTCAGGAAAACTGCTTCCATCTTCTAACCCAAAATAAGTTCTTTTCTGTTAAAACCATCATTTGCCCACTGTAACTAAATCACTTACGGTTCTGTGAAGAGCTTCACCTTTACTGCCTGTAATTACAAAACACTAAGTGCTAATATGAAATGTCTTCTGTAGCCACGTGTGCTTTTTAATCTGTGGAATTACGCAGTTATTTCCACATCTTGATCTTCATTTTGCTTTGTCCCAAAAATTAAAGTTTTTTACTATAGGTACCATCCAAGATGTTGTCTTAGGCTATGTCTCTGTTACAAAAGCATTGCCACTCATTGCTTACATTTATACTTTCCCTCAACAGAAACTGGACTGTGTCTCACCTCTAGAACATGTTAACTCACTCTGCACCTGAAAATCCCTTTCTGTTGACTTTCACTGTGAATACTTCTTTCGTCCCTGAAATCTGCATTGTCAGATGCAAAGTTTAAGCCAAATCATACACAGAATAAGCTATTCTGGAAAAAGACTTTACTACTGAGTGTAAGTGAATCAGTTTTACTGCTTGTATATGGTCAAACTTAAGAGAGAAGTGTACTCCTGGTTGGTAACAGTTACATCAGCAGAGACTCTGGCTTTTCTCCATTTCTTTGGGACACAAAACTTTGGCAAGAACAATTCTTGTCAAATCATATATTACAGAAATACAGAAAGTTAGAAATTTATTTCTCAGTACTTGAGTCAGAAATCTAGATGCACTCACAGACAGAATGAAGCAAACTGCATTAGAATAAAGAAAACAGGTAATGAAGATAAAAGAGAGTGAGCCTAATTAATCTTCCATGTAGCAAAACCTTCACATTACATGGCAGGTAGACAGCTCATATGCCTCACATATATCTGGTGTATATGTAAATATATACACACACAAACATAAACTGATGGCACACTTTTATGTGGCATGCAGTGCCACAAATCAGCAGCCCCATCTCTAAGAAAAATACTATGGCATAATATTGAAACCCACAAGTTGGTGGAAGCTTCAAGTTGGTTTATATCACACTTACACTGTTTTAAGCCTTTATGTTCTGTACCATAGCAGCTCACTCCCCTCTTCTGACATAATTTCATATCTCTTCTTTGGTTCTTGGAATGTCCTTTTTGACCAAACACCAAATCCCTGAAGGTTCCTTTCTATCAGTTGCTTCTCTTGCCAGCTTCTACTGCAGAAACATGCTTTGACTCTATGCAAAGAGCACACTCGAAAACTTTAAAGTATAATGGAGTTGCAGGCATTAACACTCAGTATATCTTGAGGTTCATATATCACTTCCTTTCCACTTACAACTGTAAAAAAAAAAGTTTTAGCACATACTGTTGTTAGCATGACCCTCTTCCCCTAACTGTAGATAATCCCTTTTCAAATCATCTGCAGTATCCACCCAGTAAACATCCATTTATTAGTGCCCAACTGGTTATCTTCCTGGATGTCACAGAAAAGGACTGTTTCTCCTCCCTGCTAGCTTGGACAAGACATAACCTTCTCATTTACCTATACATAAAACATGAGAAAAGTCTGGAACCAGAACCATAAACTCCCTTTGAATTAGATTAAGACCAGAAATGTATGTTTTCCTCCAAGTGTTTCGATCCATTAAATATATATAAAAACATTTTATAAAATCAAATTCCATGTTACCACTGAGAAATGAATATTCCCTCACGCACACCAGCTGAGACACAACGTAAGTATTTCACTCAAAAGAACTTCTAAATATGAGGAACTTCTAGCAGTATATGCCAAACAGTGTGCTCCTAGGAGATTTAAGCATGTGGTTATTCATTTCCAGCTGCTTCTGTGGAGTCAAACTTTGTTTTTATGTTAACAGGTAACATTATTATCACATTTTGTGAAGGATACTGACATCAAGCACAGGTACACCACTGATGGTGCAGAGGGCCATTTCAAAGTATGCTTGTTTTCTTAGTCTCTAATGTGGATTTTAAAAAGATATAGTCAAGTTCTGTGTAACTTTAAATGTGTTCAGAATATGAGTTCATGATGACTGAGCATACAGTACACAAAGGATCACTCATCACTTAATTTACTTTAACCTCCCAACTACTTTCAGTTGACACAAGAAACTGTAAATTAACATTTTTCTAAAATGATTTCAGGCATAAAATCCAGAGTCCTAAATAGTCACCAGTGGCTCCTGACTTCAGCTAACTGATACTTGCAAAAATTCAAATGTGTAAGTAGTGAAATGACTACTTTCAGGGTTCTGTTCACCTGGGCATCTTGAAAACCTTATTTTGAGTTTTACAGTTAAGCTGCTAGTACCTGAAGTCCACAGTAAGAGAGGCTGAGGCTTTGCTTCCGAGTAAATATTGGTTTTATACTACAAAACAAAATTCCATTACTTCAGAGGATCTGTGTAAGTGTAACTGACTGGAACACTGTAAACAATTAAGCTAATGATATACATGAAGGAAGAATTCATAGTAGATGATAAAACAACCAGTACTTTCTATTTATTCAGCTATAAGTATTTACAGTTTAGTTTGTGGGGAAGACCAACAAGACTCAGCACACCAGAGCAGTACAAAATACCCAATAACAAACAGGAAAAACAAAACTGGTCATTCCAATTAACCCCTATCCATAAGACTTAACAAGGGGAGATCAAACATAACTGCACATACTAATATACAAGCCAAATATGTAACCTGGGTCACACTGGCAACCTATGGTGACTATGCTGAGACAGGCAGTTTTGCATTTCTTTGAACTAAATTCCTCCAGATGCTGTAAACTGAATATTTTCTCTTAAAGACTGGGAAAAAATGTTGCCTAAAGGAAACTGCATCATGATTGTTCAATGTAGGACTAACGGACTTCTTCTAAATCAGAATCATGAACAGTTCTGAATTATCATATAATCAAGAATGGCCTGGGTTGGAAGNGCTGAATCTGTATCTGGAATGGGAATGTGAAGGTTTCTTGCTGGAACAGACAGCATCCAAGCAGAAAGGAAAGTGTATGCATTACTAAGGTCTAAGGTATAACCATGAGAGGGCAGGATGCAAACCACTGGTTTTTTACGACATTTTCTTCTGTAGCTATTTCATGTTTGCAATTACAATATGAAATGCATAATGGCAGCCATTTCTATTATTCAGAACAATGCATCTGTTTATGCTATGGGTTTCTTTTGCTCAGATATGCCTGCTTTTAAATGTAAAACAGATATTTTTGGGGTATTTTTTAATATAGCAACGCAGACCCACCTGTGGAAAAAACCTCTTTCTTTGTGCTGGAAGCACTGATTAAAGAGTGGTCACTTGGCTTGCTGATATATACAAGGACTAGGGTTGACCAAGCTCTAAAGAGTCCTTGAAGGACAGTAATGGCAGCAAAGTCCCTAGAGAAGAAGACAACCCACAGAGAGAAAGCAAGCACACACAATAGTAACAGAAAGCCCCAGGAGATCATTGGAGATGGGAGGTTTTCAAAATACTGATGCTACGGATTTCCACGGCTGTGGTTGGGAAAAACTCATATCATTATTTATTTTTAATTTACTTTATATCTCTCTCTGTGCCTGATCCAAATCTTAGCAGTGGCCCAGAAGATGAACACATTCATTTAGTTGGTGACCCTCTTGCAGAGGCCCAGGGAAAGGCTAAAACACCCCATCCCAGAGCAAGAAAAGTGATGTTTTCCACCAACTGCCCTTCATGGAGAAAGCACAGTCCTGAGGCAGCTGGCAGCACGCCAGATCAGAGCAAGGACGGTATCATTTACACACCGTTGTGCAAGCTCCAGCAGATCAGTCTCATAGCAAGAAAAGTGCAGCATTTCAGTCTTCACAAACTCCCAGCAGAGTGGAAATACACACATACTCAACTAAGTGCCACAACTATAGGAGCTGAACCTGAATACGCTGATTTCAGTTTAGAAAAAAAATGGCATGAAGGGAGAATACGAATATTTTTACTGCCTTTTTTTTCTGTTCACCCACTGTGTGTTTACCATAAATTAGACCTGCTGAGAGTGTAATGCTGAGCAACCCATATGGCAAATACTCAACTGAGAGACATGAAAGGAAAATCACTTTTTTATTTCTGAACTATCTCTAGCTCCTTTACTTAGAAAGTCTTCTTTAACAGCAAATGCTGAGAAGCAACCCAGCTAGCATTGTTTACATAAGAAAAGACAAGGTGACAAACTTTTTAGACCAAAACAATGTATTTTCAGCAGAATATGATTCAGTACGTCATGAAATAGGACAAAAAATAATACTTAAATCAGTGTTTAGTTAAGATTTTTTCCAAAACACAACTACAGAGGTTCTTGGTTGTGAAGGTGCTATTTATTATTAAAAATCATCCTCAAATCCTTCTTCCAATGAAATAATCTACAACTAGTCTAAGTCCATGGTGTTCTACCAACTGAAGAGCTGACCAAACAGCTCCCATTTGAGGTACAAAATTAATTTATTCCAACTTCTTACCTTACTAGACTGTGACAAACACTGACAATGAAACAAGCATACACAGAAGTCTGTCATCCATGAAATCTAAGAAACAATCAAGTTTTGCGTGTGGAATCCAGACACAAATTGCTGACCATATCTCTCTGGCAATCTTGCAGTGGGGAAAATAAAGAAGAAGGGACTGAAGATGATTCCTTGTGGACCTTGTTTACTCTTACCTTTCTTTTTCTCTAAGTCTAGGTCCTCCCTCCCCTCCCACCCCCACACTCATAAAGGATGGAGAGAGAATCAAGTTCCATAGAATTTCTCTGAAAATGGGATTAAGGCAACAACAGCAGCAAGACCAGAAGGATAACATGCCAACAAGTTACAATATATCTAGCAGTGACATTTGTCCTCCTGTAGAAAGTGCCAGAACTGGTAACAAATAAATACCAACTGATTCGTTTTGTTTGTAAAGGTAGCATCCAGGGAAGGAGAGATTTTTTTCCAAGGGCTTTAGTTGTTCATGCAAAGGAGGAAGAAAACTCATCTGGCAATGAAAACAGATAGTTTTTCAGGTTCTCTGTTTCACTTTACTACCAGCTGTATAATCCTGTTCGACCTGAGCCACAGAACAAAGAAGCCCATATTCAGACATTTTAATTCTTTCTCACAGAACTGAGAGACATCCTCCCAAAGTGTGAAACAGTTGTATACACGCCTCAATTCCCCATCACTGTAACGCAAAAACTATGATTTTTCTTATTTGGGGAAGACAAAATACACAGCTGCCACTGTTCTGCTCTGGCATAAATTTTGTGGCCTCAATAGGTTTTTCCTCACCTAAGTGAGCCTAAGTGCTGTGTTTATAGTCTGTTTAGAAGTAAGAATTCTGGAAGGCAGATGCCCAACAGGCATACAAAATTCTGACAGATTGAGAGCTACAGGATCATAGCTGAAGAAAGTACCCTATTCTGCTTGCACTTTGCCTTTTTTTTTTAGTCTAAAAAGTAAGGAAACTCTCTGGCTTTGTACAAAATCACAACAACTACGCTAACATGAGAAATGAAAATCTCTCCATACCTAAGTTTTCAGTCAAAGGGTGATTTTTTTTATTAACTACAAATGACAAATAAGGAGAGTTACAAAACTCAAAATACTGAGATTTATTCTTCTGACAAAGTAATTTTTAAAAAATCAGTTACGAAAAAAAAAATGTAGACCTTGAACACTACCTGCTCTTTTTTTCCCTTTTGTAATTAGGAAATTCAATCTGTCCTTAGTAATTTTGGTTAAAGATATCGTTTCATTTCAGATATGCAGCAATTTCAGGACTAAATGTGAATATTCACGCACAGAATTTCTTACGGAAAAAATAATAAAGACCTTTATCATGAAAGCAATGCAAGAATTCCCTGAAGGAATTCTCATTTTATACTTTATCAGTCTATACGGAAAAAGAAAAAATGGTTAGAAAGTAAGATGTTGCAGTACTCACAATATACACAGGAGTTCTGAATGTCAGTTTTTCTGGCTCAAAGAGCATGCAGATTAGACTTAATATGTATTCATTTAAATACACAAATAAAATCTAACCAAGCAATTTAGCTATGGAGTTGCATAGGAAATTATATTTTTTGGTGAATACCATTCATGCAGCAGCTTTGCGATGAAACCTACATTTTGTTAGAGACACATAGAAGCTGTGAATAATTCTGAATACAGAAGTGGTGACCTTTCTGAGAATATGTTATCTGTCTCCTAGAAAGAGAGAAAGGAAAACTGCAGCCTTTGGTAGAATTGATGTTCTTAGCTAATCTGAATTTGAAAACTCAAGTAAGGGCTTTCAACTTGAATTTCAATCCTGTAATTTTTTTTTAATCCCTGTATTGTAAATCAAATATATTAAAATGCATAAAAAATTAAATAAACCTTTTAGTTTCCAGTCAGACAAAACACTTGACTTCCAGTCCTGAGAGTGTACCCACTTACACAGAGTCAAAAAAAGGATCTTTCCCATCTTCATCTAAACACAGAACATATGTGCATTGTAAAAATCTTTCAGAGCGCTTGATCTGCCTAATTCAAAATTCTGAAATGTTCCTACATCTTGAAATAGGCAATAGTTTCAGGACTAGGATTCTGATATGTAGTAGAAGGTATAAAATTCAGTGGTGTATGATAAAAACACAGGCAATTGTAATGTTTACAAGTGTTAAGCATTCACTTACATTAAGAGTTCAGAAGATGTTTTAGGATGTGCTTTGGCAAAGAGATGGAACAAATGTAATATTTCAAAACATATCAAACATACCTCATGGGTTTTCTACACCAACTTATCTCTATTCTAAATAAATATTACAGGATTTTAGAAGTGGAGGGGTTTTAAAATTTGTTAATTAAAAACACAGAAGTAGTCACCAAGGAGAATATTTGTTTAGAAATACACTGTATCTCTCTTCACTTCCTGTGGACAGAATTTCTGGCTTCTGTAGTACTGTAACACTAACATTAGTGAACTCAAAATGTCTTTTTACTTATAACTAGAATAATACTGTAATGTTGGACCAACAGTTCAGTGTTCTAATTAATTTGTTTCCCACACAATAGCAAAGAAAAAACAAAAACTAAATAGCAGAAAATATAATTTCTCTAATATTCCTATTGTCATCCCTAACTACGATCAGTTCTTAAATTCTTATGCATTACGGCCAGATCTTAAAATGTTAAATGCTCACACTAGGTTTTACACTGAATTTGTTTTAAAAGTGCATTATATTTCATAGAAGCAACTCTTTATGCTGAACGTTTCTCAGAACAGCACCTCCCGCTGTCAGTGTCTATGCCCCATAAGCCGCTAAGCTGAATGCTACTGACAAGAACCGGAAAAGTATACAAATGATAAATTAGCCAGCTTTGTCCAAGTCAGAAATACAGGCCAATAATGATACTGTAGATTATAGCATTTTACTTAGCTGAAAGACAGTGCGTATTTTACAGCTTTACTTCATAAAGAAACTACCTTAATTTATTTAAACACATTTCATAAACAATACAAAAGAAAATGGTTTATCTTTTTGAGCAATGTACTTGAGAGCACAAGGACATTTTTACTGTAATGTTAGTATACTGTTTATGTGCATTCCTTAATTTCTCATAGTTATTCTACTTTGTTTATTAACTTTTGAAACAAGACTGAACTAAATCATTAAAGGCAAAATTTTAAATGATAGCTTGGGCCAAACTGGACCAGATGTCACACTAATTATAACCAAAAATATCTATCCAATTTCTTCAGATACCGAAATAAAAATGAAATCCTAAAAACATACCACTGCACACCTGATACCACTGTCTATCTTGTGCATTTTTTAAGTGATACTGCAAGTACAAAAAATTCTGATGCTTCTGACTCACTATCTGTTACAACAGTACTATAGAATAAAATAATCAAATATACTTCGCAAAACCAATAGTTGAATAAATCAGTACATGCTGAGTTGGGAAGATTAGTAAATATAATGTCTTGGCCAGTTTTACAAGTTTACATTTTTCTCAGATCCCAGGAGACCATATTAACATCTCGCCTAACATCCTACAAGACTTCAGGCAGAAGCACCTCATTGAGTGGGGGAACTTGAGTTCATATCACCCCCACATCATCTTCTGAAAGGGATCTGGTCTTGATGAGAACTATAAGCAATCCTGCTAATCCGTCATCAATGTCATTTTTGCTGCCATTTGATTTCATATAATTAGGAAGCACTTCTTTGAATCACAGAATAACAAGTTAGGAGAGATCTCAAGGATGATCTAGTCCAAATGTTTTTGACAAAAGCACTCTAGACAAGGTCGTCCAGCACCCTGCCCAGATCAATCTTAAAGTGCCTAATGTTGAGGAACACAGCACTTTGCCAGGGAGATTATTCCAATGACCGATTGTTCTCATTGTGAAAAATTTTTCTCTTGTGTCTAATCAGAATCTCCCCAGGAATAACTTGTACTCATTATCTTTAACTTTTTCCATGTGACTCTTTGTAAAAACAGAGTCTCTGACTTTTTTGTAGCCACTCTTTAAATACTAGAACCTGGTGTTAAGGTCTCACCTAAGCCTTCTTTTCTAACATGTCAGGGTTCCTAGCCCTTTGATCATCTCTGTGGCTCTTCTTTGGATCCTTTTCAGCCTGTCCATATACTTTTTTGTATAGTGGGGACCAAAACTGACAACAGTATTCCAAGTGTGCCCTGACAAACGCTGACAAGAATGGGACAATCTCTGCTAATGACGCCCTTGTTGAAGCAGCCCCAGATCTCACTGGGCTCCTTTGCTGCACCAGCACACTGCTCACTCATCTTGAGCTTTTCACTCACTGGGACTCCCAGGTCCCCTTCCACAGAGCTGCTCCCCAGCCTTGTGCTCCCAGCCTGTGCTGCTCTCCTGGATTTGCTTTCCCAGGTGTAAGACCTTACACTTGTCTTCCTTGAACTTCGTAAGTTCATAAGGTTCTTCTTCACCCGCTCTTCCAGCCTATAC
>VYXC01013096.1:0-15519 GCA_013397175.1 Platysteira castanea
AAAAAGGAAAAAGCAGTAAATTTAAATATGAGATCCCACTTTTGATGGCAAAATAACTTCATGGAGCAATCTCTTCTCTTGCAACTTTTAGCTTTAGGGAGTAAGTGTTTAAACAACTATGAAAACATGGGCATATTAATTCATCTTCAGTTCTAAATCATTCTAAGTAATTTTAAACTTTTACAGTTGTCTTACCACACTAATTACATAATCAGACTAATATGATAAAATCTTAAAACCATGGCACCTTACCTTTTTATTGTGGTATTTAAACAGGTAAGATCAACACTTGAGCTATCATATACATCAAAACCTGTGTATTTTTTCATAACATTTTAAAAAATCATTTTCGTCACTAGGGAAAGACAGGGTAAAACCAGGGAAAGATAGAAATAAATAGAAAATAATCAAATAGAAACTGCCTACATAACTTACAAAAAGATTGAATTCAGATAATATTATTTTCTCTTCTAAAGTTAGAGATGCAAATGAGCACTCAGAGATACAGACTAATTTACATTAAATTCAATAATCCAGCGAAAAAATCTCCTTTTCATGACTTGGTGTTCCTAGAGTTATCTTCCTCAGGCTAAAGGAATAATAAATAAAAGGAAATAATTCTGACCTGTTTACTAGCTTTGCATATGGCATTTGCTCTGCTTGCTCTTATCTTAAACCAAAGCTACAATTCTTTCAAGATTTCTCCATTGAATGAGTGGAATGATGAAATGAAGAACATCTGATTCTCTTTCATTTCCTAGAACCTCTTCATCTCTTTCCTCTTTCCTTTAGTGCCAACTTCCTGGCACACTTTTTACTGCTCTTGTCTAAGCTTTCCTCAGGCTTTTAGAAAGCACTTTCCATTACATTATTACAGGAATGATTAAGGACCTTCTTTATTAACCTTCTTCACCATCACAGTCTTCAGGTGTTCCCAGCTTCCATCATGGGCTCCTACAGGGCAGTAAAATGCTTCCTGTATCATTTCTGTGGAGTCATCTAATGGCTGAGACCTCAAAGATTCATGTTTGTTCTAGCATGATTCTACAACTTTCATCAGCAGTATAACTAGTCATATCTCAGATATACAAGCCTTTTTTACTTTATGTAAGGCAGGACTGGCTTATGCTGGTGAACTTCTGGCTGCAGTTTTATATCAAAAGGGTCAAGCTGGTAAAACACGTCACTTCATAGTGTCTCTTTAAAACTTTCATAGAATCACAGAATTATAGAGTGGTTGGAGTTGGAAGAGAGCTCTGGAGGTCATCTGGTCCAAGCGCCTTGATAAAACCAGTTCACCCAGAGCAGATCGCACAGGATCATGTCCAAGCTGGGTTTGAATATCTCCAGAGAAGGAAACTCATGACTTCTTTGGGTAGCCTGTCACAGTGATCGGTCACTCTCAGAGTAAAGTAGTACCTCATATTCATATGGCACTTCCTGTGTTTTGGGTTGTGTCTGTTGCCTAAAAGAACCGTTTCATTAAAGGACTGTTCCGAATACAATCTTGAGTTTTAACATTTGTACCTGCTGTAAAAAACAGTTCAGAAAAATATAGATATGTTTCCATGGGGTTTTTTCTCCTCCTTTTGTCATTTCTTCACACAGGGAACACATAGTGAACATCCATCCTGATCAGGCATGGTTTACTATCCTTGAACATTATTAATAGCTATAAAAATATTATAATTGTATTCAAGTCATTCCACATGGTGTTTGAAGATTACATATAAATAGCATTCCCAAATTACATGATTTCAATTCCATACTTGAATTTTCTTTTCCAGCAAGAAAAGATATTTCAGAACTTAATTTAACAACATGTTAAACAAAATGGAATGATCTTGTAGAAGCCCTATTCCACGTAATTAAACAATAATGCCAATAATTAGATTTCATTTTGATCCTAAGAGAAGTATCACATTTGATTAGGCATAAAAATGCAGAGTTCATTTGGATCTTAATGTAGTATTCTGCAAACATTATAAATCAAAGTAACAAGAAATATTCAAACTATTCAATGTAATACAACTAAAAGGTGAAACTCCACTATTGTGTCATGTTTTGCAATTTCCCATCTCTTCATCAATTTTAATAATAGAGACAAATCAGAGTATTACATGAATTAAAATATTTATTAAAGTATCTGTGAAAAAGAAATTCATTATAATAAGCATAAGGCTGAATGCCTACTCAGTAGACATTGACACACATACAAAAGACAAATACAGTAGACTGGAACTCTGTATGAAAAGTGACATTCCCATCTGGGTTCTTAGTACATATTATAAATTATAAGGAAGGCTTGACTACCCAAATGTCACATTCTCAAGCTTTGACTATTTTTCTTGAAAGTATACTTTTTCTTCCCCCTTTCTAAAGAATTACCAACTTCTATAGTCTAAAAGCACATAGGTGTTTTAATACTAGGTGGTGAGGGTTTACATGCTTTTCCAACTTCAGTTTGATATGCGGCATCCAGCACATAATTAACCGGTTCTTTAACTACCCTGAACAGCACCTGCCATTTTTCAGACTGACACTACAGCATGATTTAGATAACTAACTGTACCTTTCCAGAACTGCAGACAAGCAGGTTCAGGAACAAATACCACAATTTGTTGAGCAAGGATAAAATAATAGAGGGAAAAAACAAAAGCAGCAGACAGAAACAATCAAGGATTTTGATAATTAAATGTTGCACTTTTCTGTTCGTATATTTAGACAGAAGGAAAGGAAAAGGTGTTAAGCTGGCCACAAAAGGCATGAAGGGCCATTTTAATCCTAGTATGTTTAATGACACATGAACAATGCCAGGAATTTCAGAACACAAGCTGAGCTGGGTTTGTTATAATTAGGGGGAAGTTATGCAAATTGTTTGCTCTAGCTGATAACTGCAGCCTCTTTGAACAGTTATGTACATTGCCTTCCGTTTCATATTAGTGAACTAATGTGACTTCTGCAGCTGTTCATGCGATTAATTTTTCAAACACTGCAGAGTATACAGGAAAGGTACATTTCCATGTCAAGCCATGTTGCTGTTGTGGTTCAAGCAAAAACTGCCAAAAGAGAGAAGACCAAAGAAGAAAATACACAGTACTGCAGTCTAAGGAACTCCCAGCCCTAAACTGTTCTATAGAGAGACAGGATCTGCTGGGAAGTCAGAGTTCAATGCAAGAAATTTTCATTGAGAGCAGAAGTTAAAAAAGAGATTCAGAAGTACTGGATCTAGCAGTGGGACAGCAAACATCTCAATTATTCAGTCCAACCGAGAAGAAAGGAGGGGAGAAGGAGAGAGGAAGGGGATTGCAGTACGGACTTGCAAGAAGTTTTGAGCAACAAGGCAGCACACAGTCACCACTGCTGTGGTCCTCACCCCACTGGAGTTCCAGGTGAGGGACCTTCACGGGACCTTCATGGACCTTTGCAGCAATGAGCTGAGGTCCTCCCCATACCAATCTTCACATCTTTCTCTCTAGCACCCTACAGCTGTCTATTTTGGCTGTTTTCTCTTCCATTTTCTGGGACATGCCAGCCTCACTACGGTTGATAATGAAGAGGTGGCTGTGAATTTGTTCTGTTACATCAGTTTCACCTCCAAAATAAGAAAGAAATAGAAATATACAACTTGAGCGCATGGGAAGTAGCCTTGATCTAGTGTGACCAGTGATCCGGTGTGATCAAAGCACTTCCTGACGTCATCAAAAGAGATGTTTTAGTTATAGAAAGTATTACACATTGTGCAGAATAATAAAAAATAATTCACCTAGAAGGGGAATTACATTTTTCAAGTTGTGTAACAGCAAACATAAAAGAAGTGCCACAAGGAATAGCTAAGTGTCAGTTTTCATGTCTTCTTTGGGTGTAGAGTGTTCTGCTACATTAGACTGAAGTGTTTAGATGTTTTGTGTGCATCATTTCAGTTTATATTGCCTTTAATCCAACTACTTTGGAGTGCTTTATAGCACAAAAATAGAAGAGTACATCAAATCAAATTACAAAAATGTTAATTAAAAGCCCCATCAAAGAGAGATTTAAAAAGCACAAATGTTGTGCTTCTCAAGAATTCATTACCTAAGCAAATATTTATAGCATCAATGTGAATTTTGTTTCAGTAATGGATGAACAACTCAACATTCTGTCCAACAATGAAAATTAAAGCTAACATTTTCACAATATTTTCCCCTGTGAAGCACACTACATGGATTAATTATTTACACTGTGAACACTTTCGGTGTGACGCTAAGAGTTTTCACAACTCAATGGAATATCTAGCAGCTATACTAATATGCAAGAGTATTCCCAGACTACATCAAATCAAAAGCATTCCCAGTGAATGAAAGAACATTTTTTACAAAGCTCTTCTGTGATATAGTCAAGATCTCAAATGTGGGAGAAAATCTTGGTGGTACAGAGCTTCACTGACCAGCAGGTTGAAACTCCAGACAGGATGGGATATTGATAAATCTAGATAGCAGCATGAAGTTTTATGTTTGCACTGTCGCAGCAAAAGGAAGTGAAACACAATTGTGTGCAACTTGTCCAAGAATATAGGACTGCTGCAAAGCTAATGGAACTTTTCGGTCCTTTGTCAAGTATAAGGGTCTCCAGTCTAGAGGAAATTAATGTGATTATAGTTGGACTTTTTTTCACTGCTAATTATATTTACCATTGCATGTAGTTAAGTAGAACTTTCCCTACCTGAATCTTTCAGGTCTTCTGCCAGCATACTACCCACTGATATGCAGCAGTAATAATTTTTAGATTTCCTGAATTGCTACAATTAGATTTTTTTAAAATTTATTTTCTCCTGAGGAAAAAAATAAAAAGTTCTCTAACCTGAGAGTTTTAAAAGCCGTAAGGATATATCTTATCTTTGAAGTACATAAGGAATACAAAACTTTGCAGAAGAGTTTCTCTCATCCTTTTTCTCACCTTTTCTTTTGCAGTCCACAGGGGTTTTTTTCCTTACAAGTGATCCAGAAATGAGGAAGTTGAAAGATTCACTATTTATCCAATCTACACACAAATATTTGTGTGTTATTAGGTTTCATTTGCTATTATTAAGTTTCATTTACCATAGCCATTGCTAACTTAACTTTATGCTGTACCGTTTAGGTTAATAATGACACAAGGGAAGTGACATCTCCCAGTGTGGCAGCATTAAAACTAAAATGCTCAGAGGCCAGAATGTCTTCAGGACCAAGGTATGCTTGAGCCTACTAAGAATCAGTAAAACAAAGCACAGACAATAAGAAATCAGCATGGTATGGCCATACCCAGATTACAGATAATAAACCTGGTAATTATGAACTACAAAATGTAAAAATAAATCATCTCTTCACTTGTAAGAAAATACAGTTCAATCAAAGCTAATATCCTGCAATGAAACAAATTACTTTTTAAAGTAATTGCTACAATAGAATTCTGCCCGTGTTGAGTCGATTGAAATCTAGCAACTGTATTTGCTCTCTCCAACTGAAAAATAGTTCATTAGAAAATTACTTTCATATGAATTGCTTTCCTGTTTCCTTAGAGAAATATATCATTTTCATTGTCTGAAATTACTTTAACCACTAACAGCTATCAGAGTTTAATTAATTTCCAAGCAAACCTTTACATTGTAGGAGCAGAGAAGCACAGGAAGAAAGATGTGTTACTGGGCATCAAGTGGTGCCTCAGTGCAAGTCATCTTCCTGATCTTCATGCCTTTATTAGCAGTCTCAACTCCACAGAGTTCTAGCCCATAACTTTAACATCTTATCAGTTTGCAACTACTCCTCTCACTGATGGCTTCAGGCACAGAAGAAAATGGTACTGTCTGACAATTTGGTCATGACCCTATTACTCCTTTGTACTACTTTTATTAAAAATTTTAGCAGACTCTTTTATGAGGGATGGAGGGAAACAAGTTTTATTCTATAGCAATCAAGTGAATAAGCTTAAATTGTTACCCATTGGGATGAAAGAAATTCCCTCAAGCACCCTAGGAAACAACAAAAAGAATTAGTATCTTAAAAGCTTTGTCTTAGGAGTTATTTTTTATAAAGAGCAACATTAAATGATATCATTTTTCCTTTTTTTATCCACCTGAAACCTCAGAGAAGACTACTACCTAAGCATTGATAACAACTTTCCTTAAAATTAATTTAATCTTTAATCTGTCTTAATGAAAGCTGATCAATAAGAAATTGGCACACATTCAAAGAATTTGAATTGTTTCATTCAATAGTGGTCAGAATGAGTCATGTCAGTGAAAACTGCCCTTTTCACATGTATCTACAAAACAATAAAAGATTACAGGAAGGAAATCATGTGACATTTTATACCCATCATCTGAAAGGTACTAATAACCTTTGGGGCTGTTGTGCAACCAGGGTTCATCAATCCTAATCAACTTCAGCTCTAAATTCCCCTGAGGTTTGAACTGGCAAGAGCAAGGAAAGGTTGGCTCAGCAAGAAATATCTTGCAGGAAAAATGTCTGTATTTAAAATCAGCACTGCATTGACATGTTACAGTCTGTCATACAGACAGTGACATATTTGCAAAGAGACACCCAGGTTTGGCACAGCCCAGAGGCACCTTGTTGCAGGAAGGGAGAGGGAGAGAAAAGAGATCCTACTTCATGCTAACATAAAGTGTGAAACTACTATGCAAAATGTCCTAAAGTGGGCAACAGAGAGCCAGATGACAGAAGTACTTGGATGCATCTCACAAAAAGTAGAAGCATTAGGCCACTTACTTCTGCCTGGGAGGTCTGGCAGCCTTTATTTATGTGTATCCCTGTTTGACTTGAGGCAAAATGTTTCTGCAAAACTCCTATCTCAAAACAGCATAGTTAAGGTCAGGATTTTAAAAGGTCATGCTTAATAGATTTTGAAATGTGCATAGCATTCAACACTAGTACAATTAAAAATTGTCCGGTTCCAGAGATATTTCCAGATAACTCTACGTCCAGAGGAACAGTGCCAGCAAAGAGACTGAATAGGGCTAAGACCCTAGGTATTTTGCAGAAATTTTTATGCTAGAAATACAAGAGAGGAATTGTGTTTCAGAGATTGTTTGCAAACATTATTTGCCTTCCTGTTCATCCACTTTCTCTGGAAAAATGAAGAGAAAGAAAACATAATGCAAAGATTTTTAGGAACCTCAATGTTTTGTGACTTTTCAAGAGTGCCCAGCATAATTTATCTAAATTATTTCTAATTATTTTTCGTATTATACAACAATAAAACCTAGATCTCAAACTGGCTCTTGGAAATGAGCTTTTATCAAAATTTACAGTCATAAATTGCCCAACTCTACACATTCTCTGTACAGCTAGTGCAGGGGAGAAAGTGAGAAGTAGAAACATTCTCCATTCTTTTTCTCTTTTTTTTGTCTGAAGTTGTATTGATTCTATTCTTTGTCATGCTTTCATTACAACACGACTCTCTTCACTTCCAGAGAGTTGTGCTAGTACTCAAATTACTACTCTACTAATGGAAAATCAGACTCCTCTTTATCTCAAATGACTTGAATGAAAAAAGTCACACTCACCTTACTTAAGGATGGCAATCTAAAAAGATTACAAGGTGATAAGAACTTCTTGGCGGTTATAAAACTTGAAAGATCTTTACAAATCGGCTTTTATTTCAAGCTGGCCTTTTGGAGCACACTGTGCCTAATGTTCATCTCACTGAAAAGTGCAACTGAGAGACTATTTTTTAAAATTAAGTATTTATCCAGTGAGATGCACCTTATGTTCCTTTTTTTTTTTTTTTTTTTTTTTTTTTTTTTTTTTGCTGCACACAAAGAGCAGTCTGCTCTGATTCTTTGTCACTTCAAAGTGTCTGGCCAGCTTTTACTCTGACATTTCTTTGAAACTTTATAGACCTCTTAGTTGAGATTCATTTTCTGCATGTGTTCTAACGCAAAGAGCATTCCAAACAAACTGAAGCTGTAAACACATACATCACCATACATCACACACATCTGAGCTGGTTGATTGTGCACAAGTTTATATACACTTCAGTATATGTGTACAAATATGCTTTTGTCTTTCCATATGTGTGTGCAGTAGTGTAATAGAGGAAATATAACTCTGTATATAAACACAGTACAAAGGTATTCTCAGGGAGGGGACTTCTCATGGATTAGGCTACACATAGGACAGCCTCAGACAGCAGACATCCTCACAGCTGTCTGACCTACAACAAGTATTCAGGGAAATTAACTGACCTCAAACCATTTCAAGAGGTGATACCTTCGGGGTATTACAGACATATTTGGCAATGGCTGAGCCACTGGAAAAGGAGCTGCTCTTGGGTTTGAAAATCAAAACATACGACACTCACTTTCATGTATGAACAATTTAACCTACCATGGAGCAATTTCGATTTCCATGTCCCTAACAAACCCATCTGACATTCAGAAGAGTGTTAGACTATAGCCCTGCAGTCAATGTGTTTGTTCTGCCCTCAGGAGCAGCAGCATCACAGTCCCCGTGCAGAGCAGCACAGTCCTCCCAGCCAGCGCAGCTCAGCAGGCGCTCATCCTTCTGGGCTGCCGGGCTAACCCTGGTGGCTGACCCCTGTGCAGCCACACTGCACTGATCGCCTCCCTCTGCCCATTCCGATGTTTAGCAACACACTGTAAAAAGAGGCGATGCTATATTACAGCCTCATTTCTTCCAAAATTTTATATTTTTTTTTAAGTTGTTCCACGACTCATTTTGCAAAAAGCAAGCATCAGATAAACATACTGATAATCTTTCTGGTCTTTACGACAGTCTCTAATGATCACTGTATGATTCAACTAATGCATGTCATAACATACAAAGGTGATGATAAAATAAATCTGTATCATATTTAGTAAAAACTTGGGTAAAAGATGTTTTGTACAATTACAAATAATTTTGCTTAAGTAAACTTCTAAAATTTCAATTTCTTAGGGAACAGAGAATTTTACAAACATTTTTTACCTTTACTTCTTGTGATGATCATAAGTTCGGCTTGTGAGGAAATAATGAAATTCTACTATTGTGTTTTAATATAACAACAAAGGAACATACAGTCTTCAATAAGATAAAAAGAAGACAAGAGAGTCAAGTATCTCAAAGAGATGGCATTACCAGGGAGCTTCCAACAGTAAATGTAAAGTCATAACAAGTCATCCACACCATACAGAAACTAGGGCACCATCTCTGTAGGAGGTAGAAGGCAGTAACTCAGATCCTTAGTAGGTTCATGCTCCAGCACAAATGGCAAGGGCTCAAGCTTCTGTGGTCACAAAGCACCCTCAGCTAGTGCACACAGTTCTGCAAACTCTGACCACAAGGCAAATCCTCCCGACTACTCCCCCACTACTAAATGGACATAGGAAGACAAGAGATGAAAACCTAGAAAACAAAAACACTTTCCAGCACAGCACATTAATATCTGCATGTCTTGTGACTGCAGAGAGACAACCTACTCTAACGCCCCACTTTACTATAGCATTTTTACCCTTAAACAAAAAATTCTGTGCCAATTTGGCCCTGTCAGAAACCTGATCGCACAAATAGAGCAATGATACCTCAAACTTCCTTTTACATTTTATCTTTGATCTGTCTGCTCTGTTGGCTTAACCTTATTTTGAAATTATTCAGATTGTCTGTCTTCATGAAAAAATTCACAGCAGGAAAAGAATAAAAATGCAGGATATGCACATTTTTGCATTCACTAAGCAAAGGAATTGTTGATGAATTTTAAAATCCAGTAGAAATTCTGCCTTCTTTCTATATCTGAATGAATTGTTAGAAAATTTACATAGATCATCGGCAATTGCAAAGCCTTTGGTAACCATTTTATACCATAAGCACTAAAAATCCCAGCATTCTTAAATGTAATTAAACAGCACTCTGTCAATGGCCTTAAATAAAACATTATTTACTGTTGTTTTGAAAGCTGTTAATTTTGTTAAAATAATGCCCCATGTGTTTATAATCAGAAAGATATATTAGAATGTTTTCTGCTAAAAAACATGTAGATTACACCAACTAATAATCATAAACGATTTAGCAATTAGCAACCACGTTGCTAATTATATGACACCACATTTGCATAAAAACATTAGCTGCACTACTACAAAGACTGATTAAGACAATTTCCCACTCCAATTTGATCCTTTCTTTCATGTTCAGAGTGGCCATTATCTTAACCCCACAAAGCCTATCAGGATAGATTTATAAGATAGGAACAGTATTGTTACCTGAGGCTTTGTGTGATTTATTGATTTGTATAATTAAAAATTGTACCAACAGTGTTAATTATTGGGGGAAGCTGATTCCCATTTCATACATGAAGACAAGGCTGATCTATATTAATTATATCTACACAAATTTGCATTTTGGTTGGGGTTTTTGAATCAGCAACACATAACCTTTTCATTCATTAAACCAACCTAGCAACCACTGACACTCAGCAAATCCATGTTTTGCTTTTCTGGCCTCCTTGTAGCTATTCTTGATTATCCTTCAGAAGTCAAAGCAATCACAGACTCACAAGAGGGTTATGAAAGAGCAAGGTCTTAGGAAAATCAGTTTGCAATATTGGTTGTGAACTCGGCAAATGTTTTTCAGACATTTCAGACGTTACTAAAACAATAATGAGTAGAGGCAGAGTGGTGCAATTCTCGAACATCTTAACTGTGTGTTAGTGAGGATGTTGATGCCTGTTTACCTCATTAACATTTACTTTACCAGAATAACCTTCAGTTCAGGATATGAGTCCTTTTCACATTATATAGAGTACTAAACCTCTTGACTTTGGGCCATCCACAAATACTTCATCTACACCCACATTCAGGCACTTCTGTTGATCTAATTTTTCCAGACGAGCAAACAACAATGCCAGACCTGAGTTCTCATACAGGCATCTGCAAAGAATATTTTGGAGGCCAAGAGCTATTATGCAGACATTGATTCACTGTTCCATAGTAATTTAGGTATTTACAGACAGAGGATGAGACCTGTCTTCAATCTAAGACCATGGTTAATATTTTTTTAATATTTGCAATGCTAAGACAATTATCTTTCACCTTAACCTCTGGAGACCAGTCTGACTTGCAACAGCAGTTTCATCAGTCCAAACCTTTTTTTTAAATATTGGTCATTTTGGGGAACATCAGGTAACTGTTTAACAATTCCAGTGCAGGAAGCAATTCATGGCTTATCATAAACAACATTGCAGTGGAATGAAAAGCTTTTCACATAAGTGTTTTTGTTCTATAAAAGTCTGTCAGAGCTATTACTAGTCCACTGTAAATTACAGCAGCAAAAAAAAAAAAAAAACAAAAACCATTTCACATACAGAAACTATTCTTGAAAAGATTTTGGTGATAGCAACTTTGTAATTCCCAAGATTACTCACTTTCTTTTGGTTTTTCACCCATCCCTCTGTGCCATCAGCTTCCCTTTCTCACAGATTATTCTCTATTTCTTTCCCCTCCTATGTGGCACCTCTAGCTCTGCTGGATGAAATATATTTAATTTTAAAGTGTTACCAGATCACTGATGCTCTTACGCTGCCCCAGTAACACCAGGTTTAACACTGTTACTGGGATGTTCTCAAAGCACTTCTCAGCCTTATGGCACCCTCCCAACAACAAAGAAAATTTCTGAAAACTGATGTCCAAGGACAACATTTCCTCCTCCCAGTGCCAAAATGAAACCATACTCTGCTGTGATGTGAACAAAAATCCATTGTTGCTTATGAAGGTAGCTGGGGTGAGTTCATTTTCATTCAGATGTTTGAAAAATGCTTGTCATTGGTTTGTCTTGGTGCATATGGTTTCTTACATAATTTTGCTGTCTTGATGTTCTTCTCATCCTCTCACAATATCCATTTCACTTATTTTCCCAAACTTATTTAAAATTAAATATAAGTTCCTTGAAGTAGCAGTTTTGGCTAGGAGTACAACTTCATTTAAGTTTTTAGACGTCACCACAACAGAAGGAAGGAAAAAGCAGCTGACATGAGATATCTGTTTTGTTCTCTTGTGAGAAACATTGTTAAACTGATCATGAAATTCTGAATGATTCTTGTGTTTTGCTCTCAATGCTATGAGTCATCTGTTTGTTCTCTTTAGTGCTTATCTTTGATGACCTACCTTGGTCACCCTGTATCCAAAAGCAGTAATTCACTCCTGTGGTGAATCACCATCCAGGATTTAGATGCTTCCAATGAGTCATACTTAACCTTATAGAAAATACAACTCTTCAGCTACATAAATTGTGCACTTCAAGTATAGTGGGTTTAGAAGTCCATGTCTGGAAAACAAAATTATATATTTCAGTGACGGAAGTGAAATAGAATGTTGAACAGTAGTCCCTACTTTAAACTCTGTATAAGTAAATCCATTTTTTTTTTTTAATTCAGGTAAAAAACACTGGTCAAAGTACATGTGAAAGAGAACATCCATATAATTTTTTTCCATTACTGCAATCATAGGCTTCACAGCTTCAGTAGCAAATAGGTCTAACATCATGCTCTCCATCTGCAAAGACTGATAACACCAAAACCTCCCACCCATAAAACAACAGAATCTATATCCAGAAATTCAGGATGAGCTCAAGGCCTACATTCCAGAAATTAGGCACACTCAGATCCACTGTTCATGAAAACTTATTGTATTGTATTTCCTTTCACCTGCTCTTCTTTCCACCTTATTACCCAGTGCTAAATATCTGCCTTCTGTTATAGGAATTCCCTGTCAGAAAAAGTTATTTGTAATCAGATCCCACTGATTCCCATGTGAAGACCACCTGTAGATAATGAGAAAGCAGGCTTGGTTTTTCGTTGGTTGGTTGGTGTTTGAGGTTTTTTTATTTCCATTCTTACTTAAGAAAGGAATTAGCTCTTCAGAACAGTGAATGTCAAAGAGAGTGAAAAGGGCAAAGGGAACCAAATAAGGCAACAGGGTTTGCAGGCAGTATATTATCAAAATAATTTCCCAATGCCAAGGGGTGTACTGGGTGTGATATTAAACAGAAGCTTTACCCCTATAGAGCACATTCAGACTCTAGTCCTGATTTGTCAGCAGGAGTATTCTGTCTGCTCTAAATGCCTCCTAAATTTGCCATAACTGGGTCCCTAATGAACCTTCTTTCTCCATCAGTGAGCACAGCACCAGCGAGACTCTGCCTCTATTCTCGCTCATTACTCTTAAGACTGGGAAAACTACCAAAAATTGCTTAATTATGTGAAAGAAAGAAAGAAAGAAGACACAGAGCAATAGTGTATCTTACCTGCATCGTCTATGAGGAGCAAATAAGTTTTAGGGTTTTTGGTTATAGTAGAACTTCAAACTACATTAACAAATGTTCTGTAAGGATTTGATGATTATAGTGATGTGTAATGACCTTAAAAGATAGCTTTCTTCTGTTTAATCTTTGCACAAATGTGGAGAGAGGCTATTGACCTTTTTTGCACAAATTACTAGATACCTGCATTAAGAAAGTGCAAATTAGTAAGGCTTTAACATATTTAAATGCTTTCAGATCAAAACATTCATTATCTATCTTTGTTACATTAGATGTGGTAACACTAAAAATTACGCATTTTCTTGTTAAGGCACTGGCACTGAAATGTTAATCTTAAATGCTTGGTATTTCACCTGTGTTTTCAGCCTCCTACTTTCAGCTCAAGGAAACTTAATGCCTTTACACAATAAAAAACTTGCAAATATAAAATATAACAATGGGTAGAGCTTGCAGGTATGTCTGAAGCCAAATACTTCTGAAGCATACACCCTACAGGTATACTTTGTTGTTTTTGTTGTTTGGACTTTAAGATGTACCTGGACAGAGCAGTAAGACAGTGTCCTACTAAAAAATAAAGATCACATGCATCAGAACATGCATAGTTTTTGTCAGTGTACAACATGATCTTTTATAATACAGCAATACTTTGATACCAAATAAAATACAATCAGCTCAAGATTGCTGAAGCTCACATTCCAAAACAGTAACTCAACTATTGAGTTACAGACTGTGTATTCCACCATAAATAGGATGAAAAAAACCTGGAAAATAAAGCTGCCTTGGACATAGATGAAGCAAGAGCTATTTGAAAACAGTCCTGTACCAATAATCATAATTCTAATTGGAGTTCTGCAGAAAGGAAAACAAGTATTTTCTCCTACAGAATACTGAACTGCATCTTCATCCACAATATGTTAACACTACATTGTTATCCATATAATAGTGACTTTTAGATTAAGCTTTCCAAATAAATTGAAAGCATATGTTTTACAGATCAAAAGGATCCATGCATGTGTCTCCTTGTATCAAATTTTCTGTTACAGAAGCCTTACATAGCATGATGCTTTAACAAACCCGATTTCTTTCCTACATGGGCTATGGTTGTGGAGTGCTATTCTCTCTTATTAAAAAATTGCAAAGGAAAGAGAGACACTAAACCATTTTCCAGTGGCCACACTTGGGCTGTGAACTAAATGTGGGTCTTCCAAGTAATGTGTTAGTGCTCTAAGTGCTTAGACAACCATTCTCAATCTGTGGAGTGTGAAACACCAGCCCTAGCAATCACGAAAATACTTTTCAAAAAATAAATAGAACATAACTGAGAAGTGTGACTATACTGACAGTGCTTATTACGCTACAGTCATACAGGGGTCATAAACTAAATTTGAAAAGTACCTCAATTGCATCCTCTGTAAAACCTCTGCAAAATATAATAATAATAATAAAAAAGCAGAGGTTTGTTAATTCTCATGAAATGTTTTAACATTCCTGGTTATACTCCTGCTTGGCGTCTGTATTTTATCATCATTTCCTGTATGAAAATATAGCAAGAGTTACGGTGAAATTAGAATGTATATCCCACTTCCATGTGGTATGTTACGTCAGCAAGCACAGTCCCTACCTTCACTATCCTCCTCCTTTCCCATGCTTCTGGAAGGCAAACCTGGGTCTCTACCTAGAAAGATTTTCTTTTAATCTCTGAATGAAGAGGCTAAACTGGAACTCAGAGGTAAAAGTCTTCCCAACAGCTCTCATTTTTAAGATATTTCTAGGACCAAACAGGAGATAGGCTAAAGCAAATTCAATTTAAAATTCCCCATAAGAGTGTTCTGCCCTTGTTTGACTAGCCAAGAAAATGAAACTTAAAAAAAAACTAACTAAAAACAACCAAACCGAAAAACAACCAACCAAAAAAATGAAACGTATAGGTAGAGAAAATAAGTAGAAGCTGAATAGAAAATGTCACACACCATTTAGAGAATACTCAATTTTTTTACCAAGAACATACTGAATTTAAAATTTCTCCCGATCAAAAGATGAAAAATAGCCCAATTTTAATATGTTATCTATCTTACCATTTCAAATTACTACAGTTGTAATGTATTTTATATCAACATAATACAGGAAGCTTTATATTTTCACGACATTAACTGCAGAGAATAAAAGAAATAATAAAATACACATAACAGACTGTTGTATAAGAAGAGTCTTGAGGTTATTATAATTATAATTATAA
>VYXC01013155.1:0-74409 GCA_013397175.1 Platysteira castanea
AGCCCAGCAGAGTTTGGAAAACAGGAGGGCAGCTGGCCCTGGAATCCTGCACGGAATTGGGAGAAGGATTTAGAGGCTGACAGGCCCTAAGGGTTTGCAGACAAGGAGGAACTTCTTCCAATGCTCTTACTCCCTTGCATCCACAGAAATTCATGGAAAAACTTGTTCTGAAGGGAGTATCCCTCCTAAAAGGTTTGCCTTTATTAACAATGAAACACTGGGAATGTGANTGACCCCCTCCTCAGAATAATTTTATTAAACCCTTTTCAAAATGAAATTGGAATTTTAATTACAAGTTGTCAAGTTTAAGGCCTTAAATATTTGGGTTGTTTTGAGTGCATTTCTGGCAAATATGAATCCCCATTTATTTCTCCTCTGGAGCTGATCCAGGAGTCTCCCAGGAACCTCCACCCCAAATTTCTTCCCTCAGCCTCTTCCAGAATAACAAAGAATAAATCAATGCTGCAGATGAGGTCAGTCTTCATCCACACAAGCTGCAGCTGTTCACCTGTCAAATATCACCATTTTTTGGGGGGAAAAAAAAGGTAAAAGTGACCCAAAAAAACCCTCTGGATTTCAGTGTAGTAGTGTAAATAGTTTATTTGATTTTATGGCAGGAACAGACCAGGAAAGGAACGTGAACTGCTTTATAAAACACTTCTAATCTTGCTAAGAAGCAGATCTATGACTAGAAAAATATTAAAGAGAACATGCCAGCTCGGCTTTCATTTTGGGCTTTAATTAAAAAAATAGCTTTGAGCTGAAGAAAATGAGATTTAGTGCTTCTACCCCAACAAGTGCTGAAATTGAAATTCAAATTGTCCAATCTTCTTTGATCCAAATGCTCATTCCAACAGTGGCATGGTCTCTTTAGCAGGTCAAGTACACACTGCTGTAAATGCAAAACTTGGCAGTTTTTCAAGGAAAAATCCCTGGAAATTGGTCAACGTGGTAACTCTGAGTCCCAAACTGTCCTTTTAGTTAAATATAAAAACAAAAACTATAAGTTAAAATAACATTCAGATTGTATAGCACAGGCTTGATGCATTTATTTCCTTTTAAACAATATTTACAATATTACCCAGAGGCTAAAGGGAGGGGGAAAAGTGTAAAAACCATAAAAAACTGCACCAATTTTGTAACAAAATATCTGTACATTTAAAAACAGGTTATCATATAACTACACATTATCCAAGGAAAACAAAAAACCAGGGACCTTCACCAGTGGTTCACGGGAGCACAATGGAAAAGGGCAAAGAAATTCAGTGGTTAAATACTATACAAGAAATTTTACAATTAACAGAAGGATGAGCCCAGGCAGGGAAGCTGGAAGCAAAATGGGCCTTGGGAAGGACAAATTTCTCCTCAGTCCAGCTCTTCCCAGCTCCTGGATGCTGCCGGCATGGAGTGGGATCCATCCTGCTGCTCCGGGTGGTCCTAAATCAGCCTCCTGTCCCTTTTTAGGCTTGGAAAATGCCATGGAGAACCTAAAGCCAACTGGGAATTTTCGGCTGGGCTGCCCCTCCAGGGGAGCCTTAGCAGGGAATCCAAGCGGGAATGGCTCGGAGCCGGAGCAGGGTTGGAATCCCCGTGCCAGGAACTGGACTGGACTGCAGTGTGGTCCTCAGAGCCTAATACTGATTACTGGGTGTTAATTGCTTAGTGCTAATTAATAAATATGCTGTTATCCCAACGCTGCCTCACTCGGCCCCCCAGCCAAGGCCCTGGAACATCCCAAACCCCCGGCTTGGGGTGAGCTCCTGTTCCGTTCCTATCCCTGTGCCCGTGGGCCCACATTCCGTATGGAGGCTGCATGGGCTGGGAAAAGGGCTGGGTTGCTCCTTGGGATTATTAATTCCATGGATAGAAAGCCCTTAAATGTCTTTGTTTGCAGTTTTAATTAAAAAAGAGCCGTTAAGTGCAGCTGAAGGCCAGGCCCGCCCCTCGGCCCAGCATTAAAAGCCAAGCACATCCCAGTATTCCCAGTATTCCCAGTTTCCAACCAGTCGGGCCCACAGGAGCCCTCGCTCTCATCAACCCAACCCCCCAAACCAACCCATATTTTACATTTTGGTTACAAATCCTGCAGAGTCTCGGTGTCCAGAGAAACCCAACCAACCCCAATCCTATTGCTTGGATCCGTCGGAGCAGGAACTTCCATTTCAGGCACTTGGCGAGGAGAGCCCGGCGCCGGGCCGGGAGCCCTCCGAAGGTCCGTTTTTCCCTGGAAAAGGCGGGATGCGGAGCCCATCCCGCTCCCCGGCGGGCTCACATGGCCAGCTCGGCGCCGTTGGAGCGCAGCCCGTGCTCGTCGAAGCGGCGGCGCACGCTCCTCCTCAGCGCGTCGGCCCGGCGGTACGGCTGGTTCCGGAGATCTGCGGGGAGCCAGGAGTCAGGAGCGCCGGCGCGGACACACGGACACACGGCAAACGCAGGACAGACAGGGAAAGGCCCGCTGGAAGCCAGTCAAAGCAGCTTGTGGAGGACGGGAGCAGGGACGGCCCCGGCGCAGCGCAGGGAGCAGGACGGACGTGCCCGGAACTACTCGCCCCAGCGGCCGGTTAATACTGGTGGGATTGGGGTGCCGGTGGGACCACGGGAATGGGGCTGTGGGAATGTCCCCAACAGCCGTCACAAAGGCCACATCGACCCCGATCAGCTGGTTTGAGGGGTGCCCTGGGTGTTCCCACACTCCCTCAAACCCCGGAGCTGGAGGATGTTCCACCTCATGGCAGATGTGTGACCCATGGGTTCAGCCACACCAGGAGGGATTTGGGATCCCGTTTAGCGTGGAGTAATGGGATCATTTGGGTTGGCAAGGACCTCCAAGGTCTTAAAGGGGTGCCCTGGCAAAAGCAGCTGGCACTGGGTTGGGATTCACCAGCTGCCAGCTGAGGCCATGGCTGGAGCAATGCTTCGTCAGCCAAAGGAGGGGAGAGCTCGGGAGAGAACACTGAGCATGGGATGGGATGGATGGATGGAAGAGGGAGAAAGCTGATGGATGTGATGATGGAAGCCCATTACAGGTGTCACATGTGCTGCCACCCGTGCACCTACAACAGAACAAGCACTGAAGACAATTCCAGTTCTAATATTTCTCTCCTGGCCAACAAATCTGTGTTGGACTGGGCAAACCCTTCAGATTTCCTGGATAACCTGTGTTGGAGTTGACACACAACTCCCAAACTTCTCAGCTCTCCCCTCTCCACACCTGCAGTTGGAGATTGTCCACCTCAGGCAGAACCCAGCTGTGGGGCTGCAACACCTGGGGACAAAACTATTCTGGGCCGGACTTGAAGAGAAATGGCCAAAATGGAGTGTGAAGGTGGTCACCAACCAACAGACCTGGGGACAGGACTATTTTGGGCTCAGCTTGAATTAAAATGACCAAAATGGAGTGTGATGGTGGTCACCAACCAATGGCACTTGGGGACAAGACTATTTTAGGCTCAACTTGATGAGAAACGGCCCAACCAGAGTGTGAAGGTGGTTACAGCCAATAACACCTGGGGACAAAACTATTCTGGGCCGGACTTGAAGAGAAATGGCCAAAATGGAGTGTGAAGGTGGTCACCAACCAACAGACCTGGGGACAGGACTATTTTGGGCTCAGTTTGAAGAAAATTGGCCAAAACAGGGTGTGAAGGTGGTCACCAACAAACACCACCTAGGGACAATACTGTTTTGGGCTCAACTTGATGAGAAATGGCCAAAACAGTGAGATGATGGTCACCAGCCACCATCCTGTGGATTCCCTGCACCTCCAGAGGTGAAAATCAAAGCTCTGGGTCTCCACTGGCCTCGGGGGTCTCACCAGTATTAGCTCAGCCACATCTACCACCAGCTGCCTGGCAAAGAGAGAGAGGAGGAAGCCAAGTAAAAAGTGATGCTTGCCAGCTCTGGGAATCCTCCACCACGGCTGTGCTAGAAGAAATCCTTACCCTCGAGTGAACATTGGGAAATTTAGTGATATTATTCTTCTTTAGGGCTAAACAGAAAAACAAAACAAACAAAAAAAAAAAAAAAAAAAAAAAAAACACCAAAAAAAAAAAAAAAGAACACAAAAAATGATGGTTAAGTAAAAAAATGGGATGGAGAATGAAGAGCAAGTCAAGTCAGCGTTCAAACCTCCCGGGCAGAAACCACGGAGCAAGAGGGGTTAGACAGGGCAGGAGGGACAGGAGGCTGCTCCCTACCCCAATTCCAAGCTGCTTTGAAGGTTGGCTCCAGGAAGAGAACACAGCAGAGAACGCAGAAGAGCAGAGAACCGCGCCATTAGTTAGTTTGTGGATTTATTGGCAGCACTGATGGAATTACACAGGGAAAGGGGAAGGAGCACTGCTGGCTTCTTAAGCTGAGTCCTTAAGGAGGACAGCAGTGTCCAGGGACATGCTGGGTTAGGGACACCCCTGGGACAACGGACACCACGATAGGAATTGCTCAGTTCCATGTCAGGTTTTCCTCGGCACCATTCCGGCGGTTCTGCCCTGTAGTTCCGTGATTCCCAGCCCTGCTCCCCTCTCCCCCTGCTCCATGCACTGAGCCCAGCCTCAGCAGAGAGTCCAGGCTCTGTGAGAATTCCCAATTCCGTGAAATAAAGCTGGCATGGAACTGACATGGAATAAAAGAGTTAAATATGGACACGACCGAACATGGAGAGATTTCACCCCGCTGTTCCACCCCATGCAGCCAAACACGCAGGTGCTGGTTAGGAACCCTAAACCACCCCATGGGTGTTATTCCCGAGCCAGAAGCCACCCCCACAGCCATTCCCAAAGTCCATGCAGCCCGGAATTCTGCTCTGGCGTGCAGCTGAGGTGCCACATGCACGGCACCCCGAGGTGACACAGACAAGCCAAGTGAGCTGTCACTGCTTGGGCTCCTCAGTCCTTGCACTGCAGGAGACTCATCCCAGTGACTCCCCCCTTGCTGCTCTACGGGACACAGGGACAGCCGGACAGGGTGGGATGAAGAGGACATGCAACAGAGGGGACACCACTACAACGTCAGGAGGACGCTGGACACCACTACAACACTCAACAGTCACAGAGTCCTGGCTGAGATCCACACAAACAAAGTGGCAAGAAGTCTACAGCGACCTTCCTGGTTTCTAAGAGCGGCAGGTGTGAAAGAGGGAGAGTTTAGTAATGGAATTCCTCAGGGACAACAGGGTCGCAGAAGAACCGAGAGCTGCGCTTGGCGCTTCGGGCGGTGAACGGCACCGTCTTCAGCACTGCATGGGAACAACAACAGCCACACACAAACCAAGGTCAGCGCTGCTCCGGGCCACGGGGCCAGCTCAGCGCTCCCCAGGGACACCGGGACACCTCCAGCCTGCTCCTTACTGGCCTTTGGACAAGGTGGTTGTGAGGCTTGAGGAGACATTTGATTCACTCATGGAATCCCGGCCTGGCTTGGGTTGGGAGGGTCCTTAAACTCATCTCATCCCACCCCTGCCATGGGCAGGGACACCTTCCACTGTCCCAGGGTGCTCCAAGCCTCATCCAACCTGGCCTTGGACACTGCCAGGGATCCAGGGGCAGCCACAGCTTCTCTGGGCACCCTGTGCCAGGGCCTCCCCACCCTCACAGGAACAATTCCTTCCCAATCCCTGATCTTCCCTTCATCTTAAAGCCATTCCTGTATGGCCTATAATAAAATAATTTCCTTGAAGAACTTGCTCTAAGATGTGCTACAGGTTTGTGGGATGACTTTGGTGTTTGGAATGACAGTCATGGAATGGTTTGGGCTTAAAGGGACCTTAAAGCTCATCCCAATCCACCCCTGCCACAGGCAGGGACACCTCCCACTATCCCAGAGTGCTCCAAGCCCTGTCCAATCTGGCCTTGGACACTTCCAGGGACGGGGAGGTGCAGGATTTTCTGGGATATCTCCAGGGATGGGGAGGCGATCTCCGTCCTACCTGACCTTCCATGCCTGACTTTTCCTCCTCCATGGCTTGAGGCCTCAAAATGGGTAAATCCAGGCACAAGAGCACAGGAAATGTTTAATTCCAGCCTGGCACCCTCTCCTCTGGATGGTTTTTTCCATAGGGATGGGCGTCTGCCACACAATCTGTTCCTCCCACAGAACAGGAGAACCATTTTTCCAATTAAATAAACTCCCAGGAGTCCGGAGGAGTTGCGGAAGCAATGCCAGGTTGGATATCATTGCCACCCTGCCCTTTAAATGAGGAATGTTATCTCAGGGCCATTAATCAAGGTTAAAAGGAGTTGGGAAAGCTTCAGACACTTCATCCAGTTGGGCAAAAATTCCCTGGCTTTCCTTAGTGAGGGATCAAACAGCTCTCCTGCCCTTCTGCAGGAAAACTCCTGTGGAAAGCTTCCAGGAGCAGTTGGCAAAGACCTTTTTTTTTGAGCTTCTGCAAGGAAACAGAGCTTGTGAAGCTCCTGAGATGTTAAAACCTGTTCCTTCCACACCACAGGTGAAGAATTTGTGGAAAACTCCAAATACTGCAATCCCAGCAGCTGGGAGGGCTAAAAAGGATTTAATTCCTGGGAAAAAGGCAGTTCAGGTGGCTCTTTGCATCAGCAAATATTTGCAGCCAGGTCCTGGCTGTGCCTGGCTGCACCAGGGGCTGTGTCCCTTCCCTCTGGGATGGGCAAGAAAACCTGGAGCAGTTTAGGGTCAGTGGGGGTTGACCAAAGGACTTCTGGGATCAATCTTAATGAAAACAGAGGCTCTTCATCAGGCTCTTCATCCTGACACTGAACCCATTTGCGGGGAGAACAAAGGCATCTGGGACAGATCCACATGGCACAGCTGGAGCAGCTGCTGGGATCAGGCACTCCCTGCCTGCTCTAAAACCCTGGGAATGTCCCACAGGCTGGAAGAGAAGGAGCAGAACCTTCTGCACTTGCTCCAGAGCGCACAACCTCCTTCAGGAGGACACGAAGCCCTGGAGCAGCCACTCAGCAGAGCTGCCCTGTTGTTCCCGAGGCTGGAATTCCCAGCTGGGTGCCAGATCCCCTCTGTTCCCGAGGCTGGAAGGGTACCTGTGATGATGTCCTCGATGGCGCCGTCCTTGCCCTCGTACACGTGCCGGTTGTCCTTGACCTGCCGGCGCCGCAGCTCCGCGATCAGCTCCTGCTGCTGCCGCTTGCTCTTGTGGGAAGGGGACTGGGAACACACACAGGGATGGTCAGGATGGTCATGGATGGCTTCTTCCTGAACCTCTCACGCCCATTTATCCCACCGACTCCCACAGGAGCTGCGTGTTTCCACCCCATTCCCAAGGCTGGGAACAGCCGTGTGCCAGTTGCTCCCGTCCCATGGAGAAGCCAGGGAAGGACAAAGTTTAGCTCGTGGAAATATGGACAAGACAATATTCCACCTTATTTAGTTTTCCTTAATTTTGCAAACTTCCCAAGCAGCAGAACACACACTGGAACTTTCCCAGCCTATCCCAGCTCCCTCCATAAAAACTTCCAGACTCTTTCCAGGCAACCACAATTCCTCACCTGGAGCTGAGGTTTCTAAATGTCAGGAACATGATCCCACCTGGAAGCTGTATCTGTGCCATACCTTTTGGTCCTGCTGCTCCATCAATGCCTCTTGCTCCATGAGTTTTTCCATTAAGGCTTGTTCCTGCTTTTTCCTCAGCTCGTTTTCTTCTTCTGCTTGCTGTTTGTGAGAAAATCCACGGGTTAGAGATTCCAGGGGAGCCAGGGAGGAATGGGATCCTGTGCCACCATGGGGCTTTCCGAGGAAGGGAGAGGAGAGGAGAAGGAGAAGAAGGAGGAGAAAGGAGAAAGGAGAAGAAGAGGAGGAGAAGGAAGAGGAAAAAGAGGAGAAGGAGAAGGACGAGAAGGAGGAAGAGAAGGAGGAGGAAAAGAAAAGGAGGAGGAGGAAGAGGAGGAGAAGAAAAAGAAGTGGGGGGAGGACAGAGAGGAAGAGGAGGAGGAGAAAGAGAAGAGGAGAAGGAGGAGGAAGAGAAGAAAGAGGAGGACGAGGACAAGGAGGACAAGGACAAGGAGCTCTGGTTTACCTTGTAGGCCTTCACAAAGCGGACAAACACTGGGAAGAAGACCGAGGGCGGGGTTGTCTTGGGATTCTCCCCGAAATACTTCACAGCATCATCAAAGGCATCCTGCAAGAGGCACAGCTTCAGTGCCCTGCACCCCCCTCCCAGGCATCCTCCCCATCCCCAGCATTCCACAGAAACCCAGTCCATCCCGGGGTGTCACCCCCTCACCGCAAATCCCGGGAAAACCGAAGTACCTGGGCTATTTTGGCATCGTCCTGGAGCTTCTTGAGCTTGCCCTCGTTGCTCTGGATGAAGTCCTTGAGCATGGTGTTGTGGTCGTGCATGGTGTACTCGCGCTTGGTCAGCTCCAGGCCCCGCTGCAGCTCCTTCACGTCCAGCAGGACGTTCTCCAGGGACACTGTGAAAGGAAACAGGAGTGCTCGACCCACACTCTGAGCGATTCCCAGCAGGAAGAGCCTGGCGTGCCGGGAAGTGCCATCCCAGGGGGGTGCTGTACCTGCTGCTGCCTTCTCCACGTAGTGCAGCTCGTTGTAGAACAGGGCCACGTGCTGGTACTTCTCCTTCACCACGTTGGAGATGTAGTGCAGCAGCGTCTGCTTCCGGTCCGTCGACTTCGTTTCCAGGAGCTGGGAAGAGCAGGAACAGAGGTGTGGGGAGCTGGGAGCAGGCTCCAAGCACAGGGACTCACCGGTGCTGCCCCAGCGTGTTTTCCATGCTGGAAGCACCAGTGGAGTCTCCCAGCAGCCACTCGCCCTTGGGCCACCACAACCCCCTGAAGGGCCACAGGGTTGGAATGGAGAGACTGAAAAGTGGGAAAGGACCTGGGGGTATGAACACAAGCCCAGGGGTGCCCAGGTGGGCAAGAGGCCAGTGGCCCCCGGGCTGTGCCAGCCCTGGTGTGACGCAGCCCCAGGGCAGTGCTGGCACTGCTGGGGCACCTCCAAGTGCTGGGGACAGCTCTGGGACACTGAGGTGCTGGAGCATGTCCATGAATGGGAGCGGAGCTGGGAAGGGGCTGGGGAATTCCTGAGGGAGCTGGGAAAGGGGCTCAGCCTGGAGAAAAGGAGGATCCAGAAGGGAAAAGCTCTGCAGCAGAGCCCTCCCCAAACCTACCTCACTTGCTTTTCCCCTCACGTTTTCTCCCACTTCTTGATTTTCCCCTCATGGCAAGGGAGCCCCTGAGGGGCTGGAGGAGTCCAGGGAAGGGAGTGGAGCTGGGAAGGGGCTGGAGGATTCCTGAGGGAGCTGGGAAAGGGGCTCAGCCTGGAGAAAAGGAGCTCAGGGGGGCCCCTGTGGCTCTGCACAAATCCCTGACAGGAGGGAGCAGCCGGGGGGGATTTAGGAGCTGCTTGCAGGGAACAGGGACAGGAGGAGAGGGAAGGGCCTCAGGCTGGGCCAGGGGAAGCTCAGGGTGGACATCAGCAGGAATTTCTCCATGGAAAGGGTGGTCAGGCACTGGAAGGAGCTGCCCAGGGCAGGGGTGGAGTCCCCATCCCTGGAGGGATTTAAAAGCAGTGTGTATGTGGCACCTGAGGACATTGGGCCTTGGCAGTGCTGGGAATGGTTGGACTCCATAATCCTGGAAGGCTTTTCCAACCTCAATAACTCCCCAGCTCTAANAGAGCAAAGGAGCTCAGGGGGGCCCTTGTGGCTCTGCACAAATCCCTGACAGGAGGGAGCAGCCGGGGGGGATTTAGGAGCTGCTTGCAGGGAACAGGGACAGGAGGAGAGGGAATGGCCTCAGGCTGGGCCAGGGGAAGCTCAGGGTGGACATCAGCAGGAATTTCTCCATGGAAAGGGTGGTCAGGCACTGGAAGGAGCTGCCCAGGGCAGGGGTGGAGTCGCCATCCCTGGAGGGATTTAAAAGCAGTGTGGATGTGGCACCTGAGGACATAGGGCCTTGGCAGTGCTGGGAATAGTTGGACTCCATAATCCTGGAAGGCTTTTCCAACCTCAATAACTCCCCAGCTCTAATTCCCACAGCACATCCCTGCTTTTCTTACCAGGTCCAAACTCTGCAGCTTAAATCCATACACAGCCCCTCGCTTGCTGCTGTTCATGTAATTCCCAAGAGCCAGGATGATCTGCCGGGGTGAAACAGAGCAGAGCACAAATGCTCAGGAAAAATTCCTGGAGTTTTAGACACCCCTGGAAGGGGAGCTGGGGTCAGCCCTACCTCCAGGATTTTCTTCAGTTTTTGGGATGACTTTATGGAGACAGAGGCAGCGATTATGGCGTGGAGTTGCTGCGGGGAAGCACAGGGAGAGCTTTGGTTAATGCATGTCCAGCCAGGAGGAAAATGAACATCCAAACACTCACATCCTGAAAAAAGCCCCTCCTGGTTTTCTTCTACATCATAGGACAGAGCATGGATGTCCCTCTGCCATGGAGACAGACTGGGAGAGCTGGGAATGTTCACCTGGAGAAAAGCAGGATCCAGGAAAACCTCAGAGCCCCTTGCAGGGCCTAAAGGGGCTCCAGAAGAGCTGGAGAGGGACTGGGGACAAGGGATGGAGGGACAGGACACAGGGAATGGCTTCCACTGCCAGAGGGCAGGGATGGATGGGATATTGGGAAGGAATTCCTGGCTGGAAGTGTGGGGAGGCCCTGGCACAGGGTGCCCAGAGCAGCTGTGGCTGCCCCTGGATCCCTGGCAGTGTCCAAGGCCAGGCTGGACAGGGCTTGGAGCAGCCTGGGATGGTGGGAGGTGCCCATGGCAGGGAATGGAATGAGATATTCTTATTTTCCCTTCCCTCCCAACTCGTTCAGGGATCCTGTGAATGTTCCCCTGCCCTGACACTCCAGGATTCCAAACCCTTCATTTGCCCACCAGATCCACCCAGCTCAGATGTGCTGGGGTAAAAAAGGATTTACATTCCAAGCCCTCCAGCTGTCCCAGTGTTTCAGGCTGAATAGGACACAATTCCAAGGGCCCATGGACCAGCACCAACAGTAACTTTTGCCAACAATATTTCTTTGAGGGTGCTGGGCACTGCCCAGGCTCCCCAGGGAATGGGCACGGCCCTGAGGCTGCCAGAGCTCCAGGAGTGGTTGGACACCACTCCCAGGGATGCCCAGGGTGGGAATTCGGGGTGCCTGTGCAGGGCCAGGAGCTGGATCCATGACTGCTCTGGGTCCCTTCCAGCTCCAGACACTCCCTGCTCCCACTCACCGGGGTCAGCATCTGGATGCTCTCAGCGAAGTTGCCGATGAAGGCCATGATGGTCATTTTCTGCATCAGCCTCTCGATCTTGCTGAACTGCATCATGAACCGGTCCTCGTCCGACAGGTTCTCCAGGGGCTTCCTCTCCCTCTCGTAGAGCCTCAGCACCTTCACCTCGTTCTCCGTGGGCAGGAACCGCATCAGGCACTCCACGAAATCCACGGGCAGCGTCTTCAGGTCAAACCTGCAGGAAAACCCGGGGGAAGGGGTGTGAGGACAAACTGTGCCAAAGTGTCCCAGGCCAGGGATGTCCCTCAGCTCTAGAGCCGGGCTGGGAGAGCTGGGAATGTTCACCTGGAGAGGAGAAGGCTGCAGGGAGAGCTCAGAGCCCCTTGCAGGGCCTAAAGAGGCTCCAGGAGAGCTGGAGAGGGACTGGGGACAAGGCATGGAGGGACAGGACACAGGGAATGGCTTCCACTGCCAGAGGGCAGGGCTGGATGGGATATTGGGAAGGAATTCCTGGCTGGGAGGGAGGAGAGGAGCTGGGCTGGAATTCCCAGAGCAACTGTGGCTGCCCCTGGATCCCTGGCAGTGTCCAAGGCTGGGTTGGACAGGGCTTGGAGCAGCCTGGGATGGTGGGAGGTGTCCCTGGATGAACCGCTTTAAGGTCCTTCCCATCCCCAGCCAGTCTGGGATTCATCTCCACATGAAGAAAAGCAAAGAAGAAGCTGTGAAGCTCCTCCTGCCTTGCACATGGAGCTGGGAACAGGATCCAGGGATAATGGGAATGATGCTGCTTCCATTTCCAAACACGTGGCCATTCCCCCAGCCCTGCAGGCTCACTTTTCCAGGGAAAAGAGGAGGGGAGCAGCAAACATTTGTATTTAACTGGCCCAGAGCTCCCTAAAGCCCAACTGCTGAACCTGCCAGGACCTGGGGCAGGTTTGGGTCACTCCTGCCCAAAGGCAAAGCCTGTGCATTCACATTTTGGAGATGTTTCTTCAGGGAGGAGTGGGAGATGTTTGTCATGGCCAGGATGAGTCTGCATGGATTTGGGATCAGCCCCACCTGTCCCAGGAACAGGGAAGGATCCACATCAGCTCCCGAGGCCACTCCACAAACCTAATTCCATGCAAAATCTGCTCCAGCACCTGGACTGAACTCATCCTTCACAGAGCAAACCAAAAGAGCTGCCTGTTCCTGCATTCCCTCTGGATTTTGCCCATTGGAACAGGGAATATCTGGGAGCTGCCACAGCAAACTGGATAGGCTGGAATGAGCTGCTTTAACGAAGGAAGTGCTAATTTGTCAAACCTCAGCAGTGACTCAGCAACACAAAGCTGAGAGCCTGAGCTCCAGGCCGTCGGATTTCTGGGAATCCACAACCGTTCCCTCCTTCCCCCGGAATTCTTTTCCGGCTGCCAAAGCATTTCCATCAACTGCCAATCCCATAGCCTTTCCCAGCACTCCCAGGAAACCTCAGACACGATTCCCTGGCTGCCAGGGGCTGCACTCACACGTGGATGGCTTTGCAGATCTCATCCGCCGTCTTCCCGGCTTTCCGCAGGGTGATGGCCAAGTTCTTGGCTCTATTGGCATCCAGCAGCGTGACCTTGTTGGAGCCTTTCTGAGGGATCTTCTGCTTGCTGGAGGTCAGATCCATGGCTGGGCCCTGCGCTTTCGTTTTGAATATTTCCTCAAATTCATCCACGTTTAGATCCTGGGAAGGAAAGGAAGGGATTTATCCTGCAGGGAGCACTGAATCCTAAGCCAGAACGGCAGGAGAAGCGTTGTGCTGGCGGAGACTGGATCATAGAATCATGGAATGGTTTGGGTTGGAATCCCAAATCTCATCCCAATTCCACTCCCTGCCATGGGGACATCTTCCACTCTCACAGGTTTTTCCCAACCCTGTCCAACCCAGCTTTGGAATCCAGAGAATTTCAGGGGCTAAAGGATGGAAGGAAGAGGCTCCTGAGCTGGGATCAGGAAATCTGGCCAGATCCCAGAAATTCAGCTCTGCACATGCTCAGAAATTCAGGAAAACACTCATGTGAGTACTGGTTATCCATGGGAGCATCCAGGACCTGGAATGAGCCCTTTCCCAAGGTCCCTGCTGTGCCCTATCCCTGTGGGAAGCTTCCCACTCTCCACAGCTCCCTGACAGGAGGGGCCAGCCGGGAGGTCGGGCTCTACTCCCAGGGAACAGGGACAGGAGGAGAGGAGATGGAATCTTGTTGCTCCAGCAGAGGTTTAGTTGGATATCAGGAAAATTCCCTCCTGGAGAGCACGGCCAGGCACTGGAAGGGGCTGGAGCCCCCATCCCTGGAGGGATTCAACCCCCTGTGGATGTGGCACCTGAGGACACGGGGCAGTGCTGGGCTCAGGGCTGCACTAGGTGGTGTGAGAGGTTTTCCCAAGCCAAACATTCCAAGATTCCAGGCTTTCCCGGGCAGCAGGGTGGGAGCATGGGTACCTCGAGGATCCTCTCGTCGTCGATCTCGTTGAAGACGGTGCCGTTGATCTGGTTGGGCTTCAGGGCCACCCAGTTGAACACGGGCATGCGGAACTTGGTCTTGATGGGCTTCTTGATCTTCACAGCTGCAGAGAGGACACGGAAAACTCCTGGAAAACTGCCCAGGAACACCACGGTGCAGCTCCCCAGCTGGAATTCAGTGCTGGAGAAGAACTGGCTGGACCCAGTTATCACCCTGGAATCCTGGAAAGGTTTTGCCACCTCCAGAGGCTGCTGGAGAGGGGAATCCCAGCCCTCAGCAGGACAGCACCAACCCCCAGGGCTCTGCAAGCTTCCCACAGAGAAATCTGGGATTCCTGTGGCACCACAAGCTGCCTGAGTTCATTTGAGCTCCCAGGTTCTGTCCAAATTCCACGGAAAAGGGGGAATGTGGGTGAATCCAGCCCCGTCCTGCTGCTGGCAGGGCCCTCCCTGAGCTATGTCACAAACAGGGGACAAGAAGGGAAAAAAGCCCCATTCCCACGGGTTTTGGGAAATGGGATGTCGGAAACTGCAGTGGGGCACCTTCTCAGCAGGTTTGAGTTTCAACTCAAGGGGCTGAGCTGCAGCAGAGCTGGGCCTTAACAGGGGTTTAAAACCAGGTTTTAATTCCTGTGCTGTACAAATCCAGCAAATCGGAGTCATTTGGGAACTTGGGAGTAATTTGGGAATTTAGACAGAGCAGCTGTGAAAATGAAACCTGGAAAGGAGGCCTGATTGTTCCCAAACAGCAGTGCTGGAGCAGGGGAACAACCCTTCCCTACTCCTATTCCTATTGTATTCCTATTCCTATTCCCATTCTATTCCTATTCCTATTGTATTCCTATTCCTATTCCCATTCTATTCCTATTCCTATTCCTATTTCATTCCTATTCCCATTTCCATCCTATTCCTATTCTTATTTCATTCCTATTCCCATTCCCATTCCTATTCCTATTCCTATTCCTATTCCTATTCCTATTCCTATTCCTATTCCTATTCCTATTCCTATTCCTATTCCTATTCCTATTCCTATTCCTATTCCTATTCCTATTCCTATTCCTATTCCTATTCCTATTCCTATTCCTATTCCTATTCCTGTTCCTATTCCCATCCCCATCCCCATCTCCATCCCTATCCCTATCCCATTCAGTCTGGAAGCCACAGGAATAATTTCCATAATCCAGTTCCTGTTTCTTTTCCCTTAAATGAAAACACAAATTCGTTCCTTGCTACAAAATCCACCAGTTAAAGTCACCGATCAACCTTCTGCCCCTGAATTAATTCCCAAAAAATCAGTTCTTGGCAAACATGGAACAGAAACCGTGGTCCTGCAGTGCTGGGCACCACATGGATAACAGGGAATACACAGAATATTCCACTGTTTATTTTGGGAATTGCGTTTATCCAGCTTGTGCTCGTCTACACGAAACGGGGTTTTGAGCTCTGCTTAGTTAATGGGGTTACTTAAAATAATTCCTACAATAAAAGAAGGAATAGCTTTGAACACCCATGGAAAAAAGGAATTTTCTACTTGTGCATACACTGGAATGGATAATGAACTGCTCTCGGGTTATTCCAGGACAGGGAAGGCAGGAATGCCTCGTGGGAAAGAGAATGGAGCCCAGGATCCCTTCGGATTTCCCTTCCTCCTCCTCCTCCTTTCCCGAGCTCCGGGTGCCCAAACCCCAAGGGCTGGCTCTGACCTCCCCCTGCCCATCCCCTGGAACCCCCGGACACCCCCCAGGACACAGGGAATGCCGGGATAAGGAATACTTAGCAGGAAGGAACCTACAGAAGAGCTTGATGGGCCCATCTTAGCAGGAAGCAGAAGGAACAGAGAAAAAAGTGTTAGGAAAGGTGAGAAAAGCAGCATTTGTTATTTCCCGACTCCCTCGGCCCTGCAGCATTCCTGCCCTGGGAATGCCCTCGGATCCAGAAAAGGCCCTTCCAGTCCCAATCCCTCGGAATTCCCACCCAAGAACGGGATCTGCAGCCCAGCAGCCCCCAGGCACCTCCACAGCCCCATCCCAAGGGATCAGCCCTCCCTGGTGCCTTCGGAGCTGCATTTTCCTACAGAACACCCTGGCACCCTCTGGATCTGGGACGCTTTTTGTCTTCCAAGGAATTTTTAAAGGCTGGGATACTTTATTGGATTTTTTGTCTTTACCAAAGCTCTTAATGAGAGTCTCTTGCTTTGGAGTCCTAACGAGCTCTGGGGATTTCTGGGGACACCAGAGAGCCCTCACTCACTCCCTGAGACACCTGGCAGGTGGCAGGGACTAAAACACGGATAAGGATGGGCAGCAAATTGTTCTTCCTGCCAAAAACCTCCCAAATATTGCCCTTTCCTCCCAAATTTCCACAAGAAAATCCCAAATTTTGCACAGGTATTTCTTCTCAGAAGAAACCAAACCCATATTCTGTCTAAGTCAGAAATCACCCTGTTTATAAAATACTTTTTGGCCTGAGTTTCGTTCCACTGGAGAATCCAGCTCTTCCAGACCAAACCCAAATCGCTGGGTTGATAAATCCCAGAATCCCAGACTGGTTTGGGCTGGGAGGGACATTGAGGATCATTCCCATTCCCCTATCCCAGGCTGCTCCAAGCTGGCCTTGGACACTTCCAGGGATGGATGGGGCAGCCACAGCTTCTCTGGGCACCCTCAGAGAACCCCAAATACTCTTTTTTTTTCCCCCCGAACTCCTCATCCCAACCCCAGGGAGGCCCAGTGGGGTTTGTTTTGGGGCAGCAAGGGCAGCTTTACCTGCGAGGCCAGAGTTGAAGACCACGGTGGGCGAGGCCGTGCCGGGCAGGGGGGGAGCCGAGGGCGGAGGGGGCAGCGGAGCCACCGGAGCCGCATCCGGAGCTGGGCCCGGGAGAGGAGGAGGAGGAGGAGGAGGTGGAGGAGGTGGAGGTGGAGGAGGCACCGGCATCGCCACGGGGCCGTTGGGCACTGTGGGATCGAGGGAAAACTGAGTTACCAGGGAGCGAAGGGTCACAAAAAAAGAGCCATGACACCCCCCGATGTCCCTTCTCAGAGCCACAACATCCCCGATGTCCCCTCCCCAGAGCCACAACACCCCCGATGTCCCCTCCCCATCCCGAGCCACCAAAGGCCTTCAGCACCTGGGAGTGCCCTCGGGAAAAGGGACCAATTTTTCCATCCATGGAAAAACAAGAGGTGGAGGGGGCAGCCAAGGGGGTTGGGCTCTGCTCCCAGGGAACAGGGACAGGAGGAGAGGGAATGGCCTAAGGCTGGGCCAGGGGAGGCTCAGGTTGGACATCAGAAGAGACTTCCCCATGGAAAGGGTGGTCAGGCACTGGAAGTGGCCAGGGAGGGTTGGAGTGCCCGTCCAGGTGCCCCCAGAGCTAGGATCTCCGCAGTTGCTCACCTGCCTCGGGTGACCCTGGCAGGGCAGGCAGGGGGGGTGGCGGTGGGGGCAGTGGCACTGAGGGGATGGCTCCGGGGCTGGCACAGGTCCCTGGCACTGCCTCTGCTCCCGCCGGCACCATCCCGGAGCCCAGGGCCACGGGAAGGATGGAGATGTCCCCATCCCCTTTCTTCTGGATCTTGATGGTTCCCTGCTTCTCCAGCTCGTGGATCTTCTTCTCCAGCGTTGATTGGCGCTGGATGGCTTCCTCCTTCTCCTTCACCATCTTCCTCAGGGTGTGAACCTGTGTGTTTGCATCCTTGTAGATCTCCTGGAATGACACAGACACAGGGAATGTGTGTTCAGAATTCCAAGGCCAGGAGCAGAACAGCCTGATCCAGAGAGGGGAGTGCACTGCAGCTTATGCAGCCCCTCCAGAGGAATTCCGGATTCTCCCACCCTTTGGGACCTCCACAGGTCCAAAACTCCCGCTTGGAATGCTCCAGACATGGACAATGAGGTGTGGCCATCTCACTCAGTAATTCCTGGCACCTCCAAAGGGATTTATGTCCATCCTTGGAGTGCACACAAATCCGCCCCAGGTTCCAAACTGGGAAGCCAAGAGAACTCCCCTGCCCCAGATCCGTGATCTCCACTCCCTGCATCCCAAATCCAGTTGGGGCTTCCCCACTCTGCTCACCCGGATCACGTCCAGTTCTTTGTTCCTTTGCATAAGCTGCTTTTCCAGTTCCACAATCTTGGCCATGGCTTCGTTCTCCGTATCCTGGAGTTTCTCAGATAACTATCCAGCACAAGAGAAATGGATAAAAGAACTGCAAAACTGGGGGGTTATCCATCAAAACAAGCGGTCACTTCTTGGAGCAGCAGCATTTGATAAATTATTGATATTCCAGGAAACCCTAAAGCCTTTCCTTGGGAAGAGAACAAGGAATGGGAGATGGCAGACACCAAGCTGGAATGGGCTTGGAGCAACCTGGGAGAGTGGAAAGTGTCTGTGCCCATGGCAGGGGGTGCCACTGGATGGGTTTTAATGTCCCTTCCAACCCAAACCATTCCAGGATTCCTACAACACCTCAGAGGGGCAAACACTGCACAGTGAGAACTGATTTATCCCAGGTGATGGAAATAGAGGGGTGGTGAGAGAGGGGAAAGCCTTTTCTGATTTTTAAAGCTTGGAAAACCTATTATTATTATCATCATTATTATTATTATTATTATTATTATTGTTATTGTTATTATTAAATTATTTGTTATTATTATTAAAACACTATTATTGTATTACATATACTATATGTACATATATATGTACATATATATNATTCCAGGTGCTTGGGTAAGAGAAGCTGTCTAGTCGTAGCTGCTATTATTATTACTATTATTGTTATTACTACTACTATTACTACTATTACTACTATTATTAGTATTATTATTATTATTTTCCAAAAGCCAGGCCACGTCTTCCAGCTTAAAGGAACTGACACCAAGGTTTGGGACAGCAAACCCTCAGTATCTACAAAAGAGGATTTTCCAGCCCCTTCCCTCCCTGTTTAAGGCCCAGCCAGGATGATTTTCCCCTCTGTTTTGGGCCTGCTCTGCTGAGGAGTTGGAATTTTCCGTGGAAATCAGCTCTCCCAGCTCCCTGTGCCAGGGGGAAGCACAACCAGCGCCCGAGGATCCCCCAGGACACAGGCCCAGCAATCCCAAGGCTTTTTCCAAGGGAGCCTCCCCCCAAACCGGGCCTGGCAAATCCAGAATCCCGGTGGCCCCGTGGCCCACTCACGTGGGAAAGGTTTTCCTCCAGTTCTTCCACCCTCTCCAGGGCCGCGTTCTTGGTCTCCGCGTCCTCCAGCAGAGCCCCCACGTCGAACACATTGTCCAGGTAGGCCTGGATCTGCACCTGCAGCTTGTCACTTTCTGTGTGCTTCAGCTTCTGCACAGCCCAGGGGACACAGGGGACACGGGGGACACAGGGGACACAGGTGACACCGGGCACCAGGGCAGGGGGAGCTCAGGGCACTCCCACCAGCCAGGGAAACCCTCTGGACACCAAACATCCCCAGTTCAGTTAAGCAGGGTCTTATCTTCTGTCACTCTGGGGGATATCACAGCTTCCCTGCCCATGGAAGGGCTGGAATGAGAGCTTTAAGGTCCTTTCCAGCCCAAATCATTCCATGATCTCCTCCATGTTTATTGAGAAAGGCTCTGTCTGGTCCCCATGGACTCCCCAGTGCCACCCCCGGGCCCCAAACACACCCATGGCCAGTGCTGCCATGCCCAAACACATCCCACAGACCCCAAATCCCTCTCCTGGTGGATGCTGAGCAGGAATCAGCAGGGACAAGTCATTCCCATGCCAACAGGAGCAGCATTTCCACGGATGTGCTCCCATCCACGAGGCACAGGGACAAAAGTGCTGCCTGGAGAGGCTGTGGCTGCCCCAATTCTTGGAAGTGTCCAAGGCCAGGTTGGATGGGGCTGGGAGCACCCTGGGGTAGTGGGAAGTGTCCCTGTCCGTGGCAGGGGGGGATTGAGAACCTCTTTAAGGTCCCTTCCAACCCCAACCATTCTGGGATTCTATGGAAAATCAAGGGAAACAAAAAAGCAGCTTCCTGCTGACAGCCGGACACCAGAGACTTGCTGGCTGTCAGAGAATCCCAGAGGAGAATTTTCCAGCCTGGAGAAGGAGGGAGCGCCGTGGCTGGAGCCGGGGGACGTGGCAGGGCGAGGATGGCTGTGGTTCATCCTCCCTTTGTTATCACGCTCCGAATTTAGCTCCAGGCTGTAATCCCAGCTGGCTGCAGCCATTCATTCCCTTCTGGCCACGGCCCCTCCAGCCGTGGCACAGCCCCGAAGCTGAGGGGTGGGGGCGGATTGGGAATGGGAGCAGCTCCAGACTCACATCCAGGTACTCGTCCAGGCCCAGCTTGGTGAACTCGTACTGGAGGTGCACTCGGAAGTTCATGTCCTCCACGGAGTGCACCACGATGTTGATGAACTGCATGCAGGCCACCTGCAAGGACACCCACAGTGAGCCAGGGATCCCCAGCAACAGCTGGAATGGGATCCCTGGGACCAGCACTGGAACAGGCTCCTCAGGAGCGGGATCGGAATGGGCTCTCCAGAGCCGGACACGGCCACATTTCCTTGGGGTTCCTCCAAGGGAAAACCATGAGCTGCCCTCCGAACTGCTCTACTCCCAAGCCAGTGCTGGATTTCGGCTCAGGGGACATTCGTCTGCTGGGATAAAGGGGAATGAGATTCCAGGAATTAAGTCATGGCTGCAGGGTCACCTTCCTGGAGTGGGAACACTCCCGGACTGGAGCACCACACCAGCACCAGGCCCTGGAACACCAATCCAGGCTTTAAACAGCTGGGAAAGGGGGATTAATCTGGGCCTGGGTTTAAATAGCTGGGAACGGGAGATTAATCTGGGCCTGGGTTTAAATAGCTGGGAAAAGGAGATTAATCTGGGCCTGTAAAAGGGAGATTAATCCAGGCCTGGGTTTAAACAGCCTGGAAAAGGGAGATTAGCCTGGGCCTGGGTTTAAACAGCTGGGAAAGGGAGATAAATCTGGGCCTGTAAAAGGGAGATCAAGCTGGGTCAGGAAGCCCCAGTTTGGGAAAGGGAACTTGCACAAAAGGAGCTTTGGTGGTTGTCCAAAGCACATTTCCCAAGCTGAACAAGGACCAGATCCCAGGGATTGGCATCCACACACATCCCAGCCCAGCCAGGGGAAGGCAAAGGCTCTCCAGGGTGTGAGATGTGGGGAAATCTCCTGTGGCGTGGAAGGAATTGCGGTACAAACCCCAAAATTTGTCTTCCACTTGCCACATCCTGCTGTTCCCAGGTACCCCCAGCCCTCCCAGGATCCCGTCTGTCACCCTGGAGCTGCTCCAGGAAGGAGTTTCCCTCATCCTTGCTGGATTTCTCATGGATATAACCCCATCCTGTGAGCAACACTGCAACAGCAGCTTCCCAACATCCACTGGGATACTTCCCAGATTTCCAGCAGGAACCTGGGAACTGAAGCAACCTGATTTTACCCCCAGGAAAAGCCTCAGGAGACTCCACGTCTCCGGGTCATTTGGTGGGAAGAAAGAACTAGAGGCACTCCCTGGATCACCAGTTTGGTACTGGAACTTGGCCAGTTCCTTGTGATCTGTTCCAGGGCCCAGAGGAAAAACTGGGATAAATCTGGGATAAATCTGTGTGTGGCCTGCAACTCCAGGCTGGGTGCCTTGAGTGAAAATGCAAGGATCACTGGAATTTCCTCCTTTTCTTTTTAAATCCAAGGAATTTGCCAGCCTGTCTCCCTCACGCTACCACCTTTTTAATCTGCTGGCCCTCCAGGCTGTGATCCTGCCCTGGAAACATTCCTGGAAACATTCCTGGAGCACTCAAAGCCTGCAGGAATCACCCCACTGGTGCCTCAACACCTGATTTTTGGCAGAGAAAGGTCTTTTACACAGAGCTCAGCACTAAATTGACATCAAGTGCCACAGAGGCCTCAGAATTACAGTGCTGGGGTGGGAAATCATGCTCAGAACGGACCCATGTCGGATCCAAGCACTGAGCAGGAGTGCAAGGGAGATTTTTCCTGGTTAAAAGCAGGATTTCAGTTCCTCCCAGTCCAGCACACTGATCTTAAACCTCCCAGATTTGGGAGATTTTTGCCACCAGCCCCGTAACCAGCACCCCTCCAACACCCTCCCTGCTGCTACAGCTCTGCCTGTGAGAGCATGGCCAGGCCCAGGCAAGGAAAATGATGGGAAAACTGTGAGTTTCTGGAAAATAACACTCACCATGAAGTCGATGTTGTTGTCTTCATTCCGGAAGTGCTCCATGAGCTTCTCGAAGCGCTGCTTCTCCCCACACACCTGAAAACAACACCTGGGCTCAGCCCCAAAAGCATTTCCAATACGCTTCATCTGCTTGTTCAGGCCCTCTCCAGCCAGGTCTTCCTCTCGCTAAAATATCCCTCATCCCAAAATAATTCCATGTGGATGCCTGCAGTGTGAGCCTGAGGAGCCAGGTACAATTATTGCACATTTGCAATTAGAAAATAACTCTTTTTATCTCTTTCCTCCTTAAAAATGGACTCTTATCCACGGGTGGAAGGAGCAGAATTGCACCAGGCTGGGCCACAGCTCAGAGCCGCCTTTTCTCTGTAATTAGGGAGAAACCCAAATGACAGAGAGGCCAAAACGGGAAAATGATCCCTGGCTAAAGGAGGAGTGAAAATAAATCAGTGCAACCACTGACTGGTGGGAATTCCAGAGCTGTGGAAAGGGGTTTTGGCAGGAAACAAAAGCAAGATTCAAGATAAAGCAGCTCCCAGGATGTTGTTTAAACCTTAATGTTCCCAGCAGCTTCTCTGGGAGGTTGGGATTCTCTGTGTCAGTCCTGCTTTCCTCAGCACCCCGACCTGGGGCGAGCCACACAAAACCACAGGATGGTAGAGAAGTTGGAAAGGACATTCCCATCCCTGGAATGTTCCAGGCCTGGCTGGAGCACCCTGGGATAGTGGGAGGTGCCCCTGGCCATGACAAGGGGGGATTGGGATGAGCTTTAAGCTTCCTACCTCCCTAAAACCCTTAAAACACAATTGGAAATCTGGGACAGAGCAAAGCAGAGCTGAGACAGCCCCATTCCTGGGTGGAAGAGGACTTGGGATCTCCTGGTGAAGGACACAAGGCTCTGCTTGGCAGGGATGAGATCCCTGGGAGATGGGAAGGGTTTGGAGCTGCCCTTCAGGCTGTAAATCCTCCCGCTAATCCTGGGCTTTTCTTCAGGAATAGCCCTTGGGAAACCTCCCTGCAGCACCAGGAATGCCTCGCTGGGAGATCAAACTCCACACACGCTGCTCGGGGTCAGGGCAGCTCCAAGGGAAACTGAGGGCCAGGGATCTGGGATCCCTTGCAGGGATCAAAGGCAGCAGCTGCCTGATGACCTCAGCTGGGGCTGGGCCGGATCCAAATCCTGCCCAAAGCAATCCCACATAATCCTCTCCAAAGGCTCCCTGGTGCACTCTGTTATATCCCACACCATCCCTTCCTGCCCCAGGAAAGGGGCTTGGAGCAACCTGTGCTGATAAATGTGGGAAAAGAGGGAAATTTCAGGGAACATTCCAGGGAACCAGCTACACAGAGAGGTTCTGGACTCCACACCCTTGGAAGTGTCCAGGTTGGAAGGGGCTTGGAGCAGCCTGGGATGGTGGAAGTGTCCCTGTTCATGGCAGGGGTGGAATGGGATGGGCTTTAAGGGCCCTTCCCACCAAAACCATTCCGGGATTCCACAGTCTCTCTTGCACTCACTTCAGAAAAACAGAGCAGATTTAACAAAATCCTGGATTGTGGGAACCAATGGAACAGTGGAGCTCTGATCCCTCAGCAGCAAAGCCAGGATTCCTGGGAAATCTGGTGTAACCCACTCCCCGTGGATGAGAAAAGCTGCCAGGAACAACCAGGAGCCATTTAGGGCGGAGTCATTAAATCAGGAGCATCCCAGAGCAGGGCCAATCCCAGCATCAGCAATCCTGGGATCCAGCTCCCGATTGAGGGGAAAAGCCACATCCACCTGGGGCTGCTCAGGGATATTCCCAGTGCCCTCAGAGGAGGCAGGGCTGGAACTCAGCAGTTACAGGAGACAGCAAAGGGACTTCCATGGAATGCTGTAATTTATCCTGGAAAATTAAAGAGAGGGAAACTGGAGATGAAGCCTCCAGCCCGAAGCTTGGCCCAGATCCAAGGGGAATGCTGGGATTCAGTCCCACCACAGCAAACCAGATGTTGCCATTTCCATCGGGATACGTTTCCAAGGCCAGTCCCTGGGAAGCACGGCTGGGATGAGGGGAGGCAGAACTTTCCTTTACGGGCATTATTGTGGGCAAGAACCAGGATTGAAGAGCTGGAAAAACCCTGTCTCTACCTAGGCTGGGAATAAAAGCTTTGGAAGTTGCACTAAGCCCACGTCACTCCAGAAAACGAAGTGGTTTTATGGAAAGCCACCCACGGAGCGGCCTTCTCCGGGTGCTAACAAAGGAAATCCACCCCGGATCTGTTCCAAACTGCAACACAATCCTGTGGGGAAGCAGGAGGGTCTGTCAGAAGGAGTTTGGAGAGGATTGTATCCATATCCACCTGGCAATGGACACACAGTTCCCAGCCAGACCTCCCAGGAGCCAAGCTCAAGCCTCGCGTTGGTCCCGCTCTCCTGGCTGGAGGGATGCTCCAGAATCACTCCCAGAATGGTTGGGATTTGGAGAGCCTTTAAAAATCCTGCAATTCCACACATTCCTCTATCCCAGGTTGCTCCAAGCAACCCTGGAAGTGTCCAAGGCCAGGCTGGATGAGGCTTGGAGCAATCTGGGATAGTGGAAGGTGTCCCTGCCCATGGCAGGGGTGGAATAAAAGGGATTTAAGGTCCCTTCCCACCCAAACCAGTCCAGGATCCTGATTCCATGAAATCAGTGGGAGTGATGCTAAAACAGAGGGAATCCTGGTGTGCTGGATCCTGCTCCTCTCCCATCCCTGGTTCCAACACCAGCTCTTCCCTCCCCGGAGAAGTTCAGGCCCTGGAACAACCACCAGACAATGACCTTCCCAAAAGTTGTCTGTATTAGCTGAATTCCAATTTATTTTTCTGGCATTTCCTCTTGCCTTCGAGCAAAACACATTGGATTCTTCACAGTTATGGCTCACCTTCGGAAAAGCTCCTCAGTCCTGGGTTTATTTTCAAATCCCAAGTGATTTCCCACCCAGAGATGCCACAAGCACACCCTCCCCTCCCAAATCCAATTATTCTGGAATATTTTTGTATAAAACACCACAACAGCTTTGCTGGATGAGAGCTAGGGTTGGCAAATGTTCCCTACACAGAGCCGGGATCACTTCTGCCTCTCTGTCCCACTCAGATCCCAGTTTGGATCCCACAGTGCTCTCGGAGTGTTGGGATTTCCATGGAGCACCATCCCAAACCTGTCCCACGGCTCCCTCTGCTCTCCAGTCCTCCCCTGGAGTTCTGCTCATCCTGCTACACCAACCTCAAGCAACTTGGATAAAACCATGGAGCTGCTTCTCACAAATCCATGGAAACCAGGGCAAAGGGCTGGGAATGCTGCTTGGGGAGCTCACTGGCTGTGATATCCTGTTCCAGCAGCGTTTGCGTTTGGGAGGTGCTGGGAGTGAGAGGTGCTGGAATTGCTGGAATTACAGCTCTTTAAGATGAAAACAGCGGAATAGACAGCACGGTGCTCCAAGGAAAACCTGCATCTCATGGAAAACCCTTCCTGGAGGGAGTTTAGCTGGATGAGGAGGCTCCAGCCAATCACAAGAGAAGTAGGGACACCCAAATTTGACAAAGCAGCTCCACGAACCTCCTTGAAGTTATCAAATGCAGACAAAATGATTTCATGGCCCCCTCGGACGAGGCAAACGGCTGCCAGGAGCTCCAGGACCAGGGCCTTTGTCCTGTGGGGAAAACAGAAGGAGACACTCAGGGCCGGCACCGGATCCCTCTGCTCCCTGCCTGAGGGAAAACGTGGGAGCTGCAGCCTCATCCCGTGTGTTTTGAACCCCTTGAAATGAATATCCCTGCGAGGTGCCCAGTGCTGATCCGGGGGAAATCACCTCTCCCGGGATCGTGCCGCTTTCCCCCCCATTTCAAAGCTTCTCAAACCATGCAGGGATTGAAATCCTGAGTGGGGAATCCAAGCAAAAAGGCACTGGCAGAGCTCTGGCCAAGGCAGGGCGGTGTTTGAGAGCTGCTGCTCCCAGGGAATTCCCTGCAAGCACCCGGAGAAGCAGCTTTGCACCCCCCACCACATTCCTTGGAGCCCAGTTTTTCATGGAAGCGCTTAAAATTCCAGTCTGCAGTTTTCCTGACACAGATCTGAATTATTCTCCGTGATAATCTGTATTTATAGCCCACACACACACACACAATTCACTGCAGGAACGCAGGATGTTGGAGCATGTCCTTCTCCTTAAAAATCAGGAATGGGAGCTGATTTTCAGCAGTGAAACAGAGAGAAAACGAGATCACTGAGGGAAAAACATGCAGCAAACTCGGTGTGACCCTTATGGAAATAATCCACAGTGCTTCCTTCCAGGATTCCTGGAAAACAAAAGACTTTCTGGGCAGCTGAGCTCTGAGCAGAGGCAAACCATGCACACACAGAAAAAAATTAGTCCCATGCTCAAGCAGCGACTCAAACCAGATGTTACAGAACAAGAAATACCTTGTGGCTCTCAAAGGGTCAAGGTTATCTTTGGAAACCAGAAAAAATGGTCACTTCCCTAGGAAATTTTAAATGGAATGTTCAATTCTGCCTCCTCAAGGGTTTTTTGGTTTGTTTTCTTTCTTTCTCCTGCCACAAAAACTTCCGAGGAGTTTCAGGATCAAGGAGCTCTCGTAGGGATTTGCTGCAGAGTTCCCTCCGAGGGGGATGTGTGTGGGGAGGGGATGGAGATCTCCGGGATGGGAGCCTCCAGGGCTGCCCACCCCTCTGGGATGAGCACAGGGCTGTGCCTGCGGGATCTGTTTGGGAATAACCCAAGGAGATGGAGTCCCTGCAGTCCTCCTGCACGCCCTGCCCGTGCAGCTCCGCAGTGGGAATGGGAGCAGCTCCCCCAGCCCCTGGGATGGGCTTGGCTCTGCAGAATTCCCTGGAGCTGCTGCTTCCCCACGGCACATCCCGGCCAACCCTGAGCCCCCAAACCTCAGGGATCCCAGCAGCTCCCATGGGGCTACACCAAACACAGTTTGGGCTTTGGACAGTGCTAACATTAAACTCAGTCCTCAGATTGTTTCAGTCACATTTTAAAGCAGTTTTTTAATTGAAATAACCCACTTCTCCCAGCAGTGAACATTTGGGTTCTCCTCTGATTTGCAGGCATTGGAAAATGATAAAAATGATAAAAAATTATTTTTAAAAAAAGATAAAAAGAATAAATTTCCCATTTATTCTCAGCTTGCTGACTTGGGGCTGAATAAAAGAAAGGAAGGAGGAACCTGCTTCCCTCAGGACAAGACTCCTGCTCCTGTGCCCAGCCCAAGCCCAGGCTGTGCAAACACACACCCAGTGCTGGTCATCACCTCATCCCCCTGTTTCCCCTTTCCTTGGAAACATCTCTGTGCCAGGTTTGGATTTGTTAGGCCTGCCAAGGTTCAGAACTCCAGGATCTGCTGGAGGTGGGATCACAGAGATGAGTGGGAGAGGAGGGACATGGAATCATCAGCAGTTCCTCTGAGGAATTACAGTCATGGCTGTGGCTGCAACCTGATCCAGAACAGGAGGGAAACCCTCTCCCAGAGAAATTCCAAGCTCAGGATCTTGGATAACATTTCATAAAGAAGATTTTCCCTCTCTTCAGGAAAATGCTGCATTAAGCTGCTCGTTGTCAGTGGAGTTTCCTTGCACTGCAGTAGAGCTGGAGGACTCCAGCAGCCAAATTCCAGCTGAATCCCAGAATCCCAGAATGGTTTGAGTGGGAAGGAGCTTAAAGATGATCCAGTGCCACCCTTGCCATGGGCAGGGACACCTCCCACTATCCCAGGCTGCTCCAACTTGGACACTTCCAGGGATCCAGGGGCAGCCACAGCTTCTCTGGAAATTCCAGCCCAGGGCCTCCCCTCCCTCCCAGCCAGGAGTTCCTTCCCAGTATCCCACCTAAACCCACCCTCCTCCAGTCTGCAGCCATTACTGAAGCTGGAGAATCAGCAGCTCCTGAAAACACTGGAATTAGACACTCACTGCTCCTTCATCTGCACCATTCCACAGATTCCACCCGAGCCAGAGCAAAGGCTGATTTTTCCCACCAATCCCCCTCTGGAAGCCCTTTTCAAGCCCCCTTTACTCACCTGCTTGTCGAGCCCTACAAGCCAGAGGAGCCTACCTGGGGTTCTTGTTGTTCAGACTCAGTGCAATCTCATTGACGGCGTGAGGGTGGGACATGACCATGTTGAATCCATACTGGGAGGAGAAGGGAGAATCCTGCTCAGTCTGACACCGAATCCATGCCCCCAAATCCAACCAATTCCATTCTCCTACTGCACGTCACAACTTCCAGCTCTGGGTATTCCAGGATTTTACAATTCCCGGCCGCTGGCAGTGCTGGAAGTGCTGGGTTTGGCCATGCCAGCAACACGGAGGGTCCAAGAGCTGTTCCTACACCACTCCTGACCCTCTGCTCGCTCCTTCCTCCAGTCCCTATTTAATTGTGCCTCATCTCTTGTCCAGGTGGGAATCTGCAGTTCAGCTGCCCAGCCTGGCTCTCCTGCAGTCCCTGCACCAGTGCTGCTGCCTTTGCTCTCCAAAACCCAAACAGAATTCCTTTGGAATCCACTCCGCTGGTTATCAGATTGCTGCCTGCATCCTTCCCAGAGCTCCCACAAACCCCACCCGACTCCCAGTCCAGGTGACCACCGCAGCTTTTCCTGGGTTTTAGCAGAAAATCTCAAATTCCTGACGCTCCCAGGGCATGCTGCACGATCCCAGCATCCCACTGGGAGAGGAAAACCTCAGGAATGTGAGATGAGCTCGGTCCAGTGGATTGATTTCCAGCTATCCCAAGGGCTTTGCCATAAGCACATCCAAGGGAAGACCTGGATTCTCCATCCTCTGAAAAATCTCCCGTTTTGGAGTGTCAGCACTGAACTCCAGACTAATCATAACCTCATTAGCTGCATGTCTAATGTTTATCTCCTGTTTAGGAGCTGGCCCAATGTTCCCAGGCTCTTGTTGCCCTTCTCATCCACCCTAAATCCCTAAATAACAGGATCCTGCCCCATTCCTTCCCGTTTTATGAGAATTTCAATATTTCCACCCGTTTAACCCTAAAAATCCCCCACCAACCCTTCCTCCCCCCTTCCCAACACCCCAGTGATTCCCTGCTCCCGAAGGGAATTACCTGGTAGTTCATGATGGCCCGCAAGCACATGATGCACACGTGGACATCGTCCTTCTTACTCACTAACCGGGAATTCTTGAGGGTTCTTCGGCTTGGCAAGGTGTTGTACCTGCAAAAACCCCCATTTCCCATCAATCCCAGGAGGATTTCTAGGGGGTGGGAAGAAAGGAAGAGCAATATCCCTCTGCTGGGTGAGGACGCAGGAGTTTTGCAGAGGACAGGCAGAAAATATCCGTGGAGATAAAGGAGGAAAAGGTCCCGGGATGTTTGACAGGCAAGGATAAAAATCCAGTGTTTGGCTCCAGCAGGAGCTGCAGCTCAGCCCTTCCTGCCAGCACAGGTAGCAGGGAATATTCCCAATAAAACAGGGAATGCCACACTGGTTTGTTGGGACTTCCTGGCTCATCCCTGCAAATTCCCTCTATTTAAATCCACGATAAAGGCAGGAACTGTGAACACCACACCAGTTATTGTGACTTCCTGGCTCATCCCTGCAAATTCCCTCTGTTAAAATCCACAATAAAGGCAGGAACAGGGAATACCACACCAGTTATTGTGAATTCCTGGCTCATCCCTGCAAATTCCCTCTTTAAATGCACAAACCCAGAGGAATGGGGGTCCCAGGCCAGGGCTGGGTGCTCCCTGTGCCCACCCTTCCCATGGAGAGCCCACAGTTCCCAGCTTTCCACAGTCCCTCCCTGGGATTTCCCTTCCCGGCCGTGCCGAGATGAAAGAACTCCCAGATTCAAAGCAGGATTCAGCCAAAGGAGGTTTCTTTTCCCATCCATAAATATGAATGAATCCACCAGCTCAGGGCCCTGCAGGATTTTGGGAAGCATGACCCAGTTCAGCTGGAGCTGAATTTTGGGAGCAGCACAGGATGAGGCTGCTGGCCCCAAGCTCTGCACCTGCACCCAGATATTTGGGATGCTCCTGGTGGGAATAGGGTGCAATGGAAGGAGCAATGGGGTGCCAGGGCTGTCCCACATCCCTCCCGCTCCCCCTGGATCAGCTCTGTGCCCACAGCGGGTCCGGGGCTCCTTCCCGTCCTAAACGTCCCTTCCCCAGTCACAAGGGACTGGAACTGGGAATCTGAAGTGGGAAGTGTGGAAGCACCTCCGGTGCTGCCTGGGCCACGTCCAACCACCCCAGAGCTGCCAATTCCACACTTTCATTCCATCAAATATGAAAACCAGCGAAAAAAAAAAAAAAAAAGAAGAGCTTTTAAAGCCATTTTTAGTCCTGCAGAGATGGTTCCTGCACTGCTTTATCTCAGATTTAAATTCTGAGGGGCTGCAGAATTCTTTTCTCTACATTTTAAATCAGATTAATGGGATCTTTCTCGTGCCACTGGTGGAAGAAAAATAATCCCCTCGGTGCCTGCTGAACCACATCCTGAAATTTCAGAACTGAAGCGTCTGCTAGTTCTGTTGGCTCCAAGAAATGGGGGAAAGTCTCCTTAAACAATAAAAATGACCATAAATCCACATTTGGGGATTTCCAGGTGCTTGGAGAAATGGAAGTGGGGAGCAAGGATACTCCAGCATGGCCCAGTACTGGGTCTGATCCGCCTGGAAGTTCAGCTTGGATCCAACCACTTGGATGGAGCCTTCCCAAGCCAACATGATCCATCCCAATCCTCTCCCTGTCTGGGTGGCTTTCCAGGCACCTGGAGCCAGACTGGGAGAGCTGGGAATGTTCACCTGGAAAAGAGAAGGATCCAGGGAGAGCTCACAGCCCCTTGCAGGGCCTAAAGGGGCTCCGGGAGAGCTGGAGAGGGAGTGGGGACAAGGGATGGAGTGACAGGACACAGGACTACCAGAGGGCAGGGATGGATGGGATCTTGGGCCCACAGAGGGTCACTTGTGCCACCTCCCTGCCCAGCTGGGCCATCCCAGAGCCCAGGGCACAGAGCTGTGTCCAGATGGGTCTGGAATATCCCCAAGGAGGGAGACTCCACTCTGGGATCTGTTCAGGGCTCGGGCACTGCCCAGGGAAGAAGAAGTTCTGCCTCCTGTCCAGGCGGAATTTCCTGGGATCAGTCCCTGCCCGTTCCTCTTGTCCCACTGCTCGGCACCACCCAGCTCCCTCCTCTTGGCACCCCCAGAGCCTCCCCCCGTGCCAGGGGACAATCCAGGTGAGACCTGGACACGGAATATGCCCTGGAGAGCTCCTGCGCTGGGACAGCCCCTCCCTGGGATAGGCAGAGGGAATTCTGCCCTGGATTCTCACCCCATCCCCTCAGCAGGCGCCTTTCCTTCCCACAGCCACCAGAGCCAGGATTTTTGTCCAGGAACTCCTGAACAACAACTCAGACCCCGGAATTCCAGCTCAGGATGCTTTTCCCTGTGTCTGCAGCCATCCCAAGGCTCCCTGATGCTTTTGTTCCCTCCCCCAAGGCGGGGCAGGCCCCGACACCTCCCTTTGTGAGCCAGGGGAAGGGCGGATGAGCTTCTGCTTTCCCTTCATTCCTGGCTCCCAAAAATGTGGCCCAGCAGCTGGAGGACTCGTTGGGTTTGATTTCCTGTCTGCTGCAGGTCCCAGATGATGTCAGCCCGGGATATTTATCCTGTTAATTCAAGGCAGATGGTTCCTCTTTCATTTCCCCGGGCCCTCCTTGCAAGGGGAGCTACAAAACCCTTCCCCTGAAAAGCTGAGCCCGGGGAAGCTCCCGCGGAGGGGAGCGGGTTCCTCCTGCCTGTCCCAAACGGGGTGGCACATGTGGGCAGGGAGCTCATCCCGAGCTTTGGGATGAGGATGAGGAGGGGAAGAGCAGGATTTCAACAGCTCTGTGGGAAAACCAACAGCCAGGAAAGCCAAGGCCAGGCCCGGGCTGGAATGCACAGGTGGAGGTTCTTTTTCTCACCCAGATCTAACAGAAAAACGTTTCTGTTGAAGAGTGATTCCATCTTTTTGTATATTTTAGGGCCATGGAGGTGTTCCAAGGGCTGGAGAGTCTCTGCTATGAGGAAAGACTGGGAATGTTCCCCTGGAGAAGGGAAGGATCCAGGGAGAGCTCAGAGCCCCTTGCAGGGCCTAAAGGGGCTCCAGGAGAGCTGGAGAGGGACTGGGGACAAGGGATGGAGGGACAGGACACAGGGAATGGCTTCCCACTGCCAGAGGGCAGGGATGGATGGGATATTGGGAAGGAATTCCTGGCTGGGAGGATGGACAGGCCCTGGCACAGGTTATTCCATGGATACCCCTGGATCCCTGGAAGTGTCCCAGGCCAGGCTGGACGGGGCTTGGAGCACCCTGGGGTAGTGGAAGGAAGGTTGGAATTAGATCCCAAACCTGCCTGGAATTCTATCCCATGCCCAGCCCCGTGGTGCAGACTTTGAAAGTCCCAATTTAATACAAATTCCAGCCGATTTCTCCCATCATTTTTACCTTTTGATCTGCTAAAAGATCTCCTGCTCTCCTCTGGCTCCCAGGAGAGCAGCCCAAGGTGGGTCTCACAGAGATGAGGAGCTGAATTCCTGGGTGGGTTTGGGATTCCATCCCTGCACTTCTGCTGGTGGTGGGTTGGGAACTGTGGGGTTTGTCTCAACAGAAAGCAAAAAACTTCAGAAAGGAAGGTTTTGGCTCAGCCCAGCAGTTTGGGGTTTCTGCGAGCTCCTGGAGCTGCTCACAGAGATGTTCTGGTAAATTAGGAAATTAGGTAAATTAGGTAATTAGGCTCATGACAACAATGATGGCTTCCCCACCAGCAGTGAACATGTCCCTGGCAAAGCCCAAACTAGGTGAGTGCAGCTCCCAAAACCGTGTCACATCTCAGCCCAGTTACTGATTTTACATTTACAGATTTGCCCGGATCCTTCTCTCCTCACGGGCTCGACAGATTCTGGAGGAAGAACTGAAGTTTCTCAGTTCAACCCACAAGAAAACTCCAGTCTTTTTCTTGGAAGAAAGGGAATTTCTAATGGGCTGGGACACTGCAAAGCCTGCATTAATATTTATCTGACAGCAGAGCCTGGCTCTCAATAAAGCTCCTTCTCCCAAAAAAGCAGCAAGGAAATCCCCAAAGCTTCTTCCCCCTTTTTCATCCTCCTGCCCTCATTTTGGTGCTGGTTTCCCAAATCCCTGTGCCTCCTCTTAAGGAAAAAAAACCCCTCTCAGTTGCCAAGGAAACGCAGGGAGCAGGGAATTGGCAGGTTCAGCCCTGCTAAAGGAGCTGCGGGAGGCAGCTGGAGCTGGAATTAGAGAGGGATGGTCCTGGAGGATGGACAGAGCTCTGCCTAGCCCAGGCCAGCTCCCGAATTTCGCGTTAACCTCGTGAGGTTTCCTCAGCCTTCTCCTTTTTTCCTCCAAGAGGGAAGAGCAGATCTTTCAGCTTGGATGGGGCTTGGAGCAGCCTGGGAGAGTGGGAGGTGTCCCTGCCCACGGAATGGGGTGAGTTTAAACCCTTCTGACCCAAACCAGTCTGGGATTCCGGGATTCCTTTCTCCAATTTGCATGGTTTCCACCATTCCAGGAATTTCCACACATCCCAAAAACCTCATTTACCACCCGGAGATGGGGCAGAACCTCCTGTTTTTTCCCAAAAAAACCACCCTGTGCCCCCTCCTCAGCTGAGCATCTGCCTTGTTCCGAGTAGGAGATTCTCCTTCAGTTCACTAATATTTACTCATTATAAAAATTACAATTTTCAAAATCACAATTATTAAAAAAAAACCTCCTTTCTTTAAAATCTCTCACCTATCTTCAGCTTTCACTTTTTTTTTAGCACACAGTTCACAGCTACTGAAAAAAGACACTTTTAAAAACGCACCTTTAAAAAAACGCACATTTTTAAAAATGCGTGTTTTTAAAAAGACACTTTTTAAAAAAAATACAGGTGTTAAAAAACACCCATTTGAAAGAAATATTAAAAATACACATTTTAAAACACAGATTTAAGAAAAAAACCCAAATCCAGATAAGCTGCCCCTGAGATGGCTCTGGAGGCAGGGGAAAGTTTGGGCTGGAAAACTCCGTCAGGTCCCATTTCCGCGGCAGTTCTGGGGATGAGCAAAGTCTCTATTTCTAACAAAAAGAGGAAACAAGCTGGACAAGGACTGCGAGCTCTAAGTTTAGGTACAGAACACAGCTATTTGCACCATGAGAAGGAGAACTCGGCTCTTGCTTCCCAGCCAACCGCGCTTCCCTCTCTTCCCGCTCTACGGAAGCCAACTACACTCGGAATTATAATGTGATAACCACATGGGCTGGAGTCTGAGCCCCTCCTCCTGGGGCTGGGGCTGTCCCAGCCCGTGTGGCCACCAGATTATCCATGGCATGGGAGCAGTGCTGGCCCCAGGGCTCCATGCCCTGCAGGGGACACCTTCCACTGGGACTTACGGGATTTTCCGGGCGGAAGCCTCATCGGCAGAGCGCAAAGGGAAGCTGCTCCAGAGGCAGTTGGCTGCCAAGCAGCTCTGGCAGCGTTTGAGCTCAAGGTGGTCAGGCAGAGAAACCAATCTGATGGTGTGTGAGAGGAGATGAGAGCACGGGGAAGGATGGGAGAGGTGGGAAGGATGGGAGAATGGGGAAAGAGCGTTTGAGCGAGAAAAGGGAACGGAGGAGACGTTGACACGGAGAGTTGGCCAGGAAAGGAATAAAGGGAGATGTGAGAAGGGGGAAAAGGTGGAAGGAAATTAAGAGAAACAATGTAAGAGACATGTAAGGTATTCCTGCCTTAGGGTTTCCTAATCCCAAGCACTCCTCCCGAGGAAACAGCGGAACTGGCAGCTCCTGCCAGCTCTGCTGCTTCTGGCAGAGCAATTCAGGAGCAAAGAACACCAAAACCACTCAAAAAACCCTAAATCAACTGGCCAGGTGATGTTGCTGCATTCCACAGCTGGATTTCTTTCCCAGAGCAGTGTCTGTCTCCTCCTCTCCACTCCCTGAGGACTGGGAATTAAATCTTCCAGGTACAAGGTTTGGAGCCACTCAACATCAACCCAGGGCCAAGGTCACTGCCTGGCAAACCAAACCCACCTCTGCTGGAAGGGGAAGCCGCAAGTGAGGCCTCACTGGCTCCATTTCTGGACTCCTGTGTGCTCACAGGAGTATGGAGCAAAATTCTGTAAAAGCCAAAAAAAATCCCAAAGGATCCAGCAATGCGAGCTGCACCCCTGGTAACAGTACTGGGATCTGAGGGTGGTGGTTGGGGTGGGACATCCAAGGAATGTAAGAGGTGACTGTCAGTCAATGCTGGGGAGTGATCCTGCCTTTTCCATGAGTAAAACTATAAAAAAAAAGGAATACTGGGAAGGAGAAACTTGGTAGTAAAGCATGGAATGGTAAGAAAGTGACAGCAGGTCTGGGGGAGGGAAGTGGCCTTTCTGAAGAATCCGATATCCCGTTCATGGCAGCACGGAAGGAATGTGCTGCTGGAAGGGACGGGACACAGGACGGGAGCCCCAGACTGGCTGGATCCATGGAAATGCTGAGCTACATTTGGGAGACAAGGAATGGCTTCCTGTGCACAAAGAGCTGCATCCTTGGCTCATCCTGCCCCCAGAAGTGATTCCAGTCCCTTCTCCAGCTGCTGCCCTGAGAGGTTCCTTCCTCCTCAAAACACCAACTCCTGACGTGCCACTCCTCTCCCAGGAAAAGAGGGAAGATGAGGGATATCCTAATGGGAGAAGCTGCCCCGCACCACAGATCCCAGGGATGCCGTACCGGAGAGTCGAGTGCCTGCCGGAGCGGGAGATGCTGTTCCCAACGGGAGAGGGCAAATTGCTGCCCCTGTGCAGGTCCTCAATGGATCGGCTCCAGGGCTTGGACTTGTCCATGGAGCTCTCCACGCTGTTCTCCAGGCTTTCAAAGTCAAATCTGCAAGGAACAGGAATTCTGAGGCCGGATTAGGCAGGAGAGACGCGCGCAGAGTTTTCCTTCCCGCTGCGGGTTTTGGTGGGGTCACAGAATCACCGGACAGAGCCAGGTGGGACAAAAGCAAAGGAAAAGCTCTCCAACATCATCAAGTCCAACTCTTCCCTCAGCACTGGGAGGGTCCCTTCCCACCCGAACCAGTCTGGATTTCTGTGATTTCCACAGGTGGAAGAACGATGGAAAAGGAGAGTTAAGGACAATGTGGTGCTGGAGGGACATGGAAAAGTCCAGGGAAAGAGGATGAGCTTCACATGGGGAAGGAAATTCCAGAACCACAGGTTCACTGAGATTGGAAAACCCCTCCAAGACCATGGAGTCCAACCATTCCCAGCCCTGCCAAGGCCACCACTGGCCCTTGTCCCCGAGTGCCACATCCACAGGGCTTTGAATCCCTCAGGGACACGTCCAAACAGGATCAAACAGCTTCTTCAACATACAATAAATCCAGCATGGGCTGCTTGCTGATGAATACCCCTGCCTGGAAGGAAAAAGTGGGAATTCTGGCAGCTCTCTCCAGTGAATCCCCATAAATCAGCTGTGCAAGCACCGCTTTGGTCTCCTTCATCGCAGTTCGGCCCCACAAACCTCCCAGCACACTCAAATATCACCACGACCATCCCAGATTCCCGGATTTCTGACTCCTTGCCCGTTGTTCCGCTATTCCAAGTAGGAATTGTTGTTCCCCTTCCAGCTCCTGAGGTTATTACTCATGTTCCCCATGTGAGAGGGGAAAAACCCAGCGAGTTCCTTGCGTATGTCTGTATAAATTTAGGCAGAAGGGCTTTGTACAAACATTTCTTTTTGCTATGCACGGTTTTTTCCAGTGGGTAACATTTTAAGCCATAGGATTTTCCCTCATAAATTTTCCTGCAACCCCACCACAAATCTCTTTTCTGGGCAGTGCCAGACGTAAATCTGATGGCAGCCTTGCTAAAAATAAATTATCAGCTCTGCCCAGCTCAAATTTCTACTCCCAAATTTTCTTTAACCTCAGGCTTCTTTTTCATTTTTACATTAAAAAAATCTGCTACGATATCCTGAATGAATGTGGATTAATTCCCTATCCCTGGAATTGTCCACAGCCAAGTTGGATGGGGTTTGGAACAATCTGGGATGGTGGAAGGCTCCCTGTCCATGGCAGGGATGGGCTTTGAGGTCCCTCCCAACCCAAACCAGTCTGGGATGATTCCATGACAATAAAGCCAAGTCTCAGCTGAAGATCTCCACTGGGAGCTGATTTTCCCCACTGCTTTGTCAGAGCCCATGTCATGATTTATGACCCAAACATCTAAACCTGATCCCAGCTTCCCAGATGACTCAGTTTCCAGTCTTCCCAACTTCCAGAATGCCCCTGGAGGTGCTCCTGAATTGTGCTGCAGCACATCTGCTGCCCAGGACCCCAGCCCTGCCTCCAGGAGCCTCGGGAGCGGTGCCTGGAGGTGGGAATCCCTCTGGACACAGCAGGAACACAAAGCCTTGGGCTCGGGCACCAATTCCAAACCTATTTTCAAGGCATCCTGCATCTTTCCACACATTTGTGGGATGGGTTTTCCACCTTTAAGATGCTCAGAGACCAAAGACAAAAAATATGAATAGGGGGTGAATAATCTCTAGGTTTAAATTCGGGCTCTTTTTTTTTTGTCTGCTGTGATGAAATAATTCCAGACTCACTTCAAGATTTCCTCTGCTCTCAGGCCCACAGAATCACGGAATTGTTGAGGCTGGAAAAGACCAGAACCACTGGACACTTCCATGCCCACCAAACCATGTGCCCAAATTCCACATCTACTCCTTTTTGGACAGTTCCGGGGACTGTGACTCCATCACTGCCCTGGGCAGCCCTTTTGAATGGAGAAATATTCCCTAATATCCGCGTATTTCCTGGCAGGAAATCCTGGGAATGTCTCACTTACGTGACTGCATACTGGGCAAAGGACAGGTATTCCACCAGGACATCCAGGCCTTTGTTCTCCTCGTTCAGGAACTCCCTGACCCATCTGTGAAAGGAACACCACACATCAGAGCCTTGGAATTCCCTGGAATTCCCAGAAAAACCCAAGACAGAGCCACTGCAGCACTTTGGGTCTCACTCAGGAAAAAAAAAGGCTTTTTCAAAATGATTTAGAGGACTTGAAAGGTGCCTTTAGATGCCTTTCCAAATGGTCTGAAATGAGGTTTTGTTGCAGCGCTGTGAAGGTCAGCTCCTAACACAGAGGCCTGGCTCAGGTTTTATCTCATCCTGATCTGCAGCAGGCTGCAAAAGCAGGAAAAGAATCTCTGATGGATATCCTGGATGTGCATTTAACAGTGATTTTACCTCTTTTTTAAAAGCTGTTCACCTGTTACAGTCAATTCTGGCCCCTGGGTTTTTTGAAACAATTCAGAAAAATCTTGTTATCTTCCAAAGCTTTGAAAAGGCCAAGAAAAATATGAAAATCCACCCGTTTAGGGGAAAAGCCAGGGGGAAAAGGAGCCTCAGCACAGCCCAGCTCTCCTCGGAACCCCAGCTGGGGCAGCAAATCCCCTGGGAGCGGCTGGGTGCCACTGGAACGAGGGAACACAGGGAGGGAAGCAGAACTCCAGGGGGAATTCCTCACCTCTGAGTTATTCTGATCTTCAGAATGGAGATTTTTTTATTATTTCCCTGCTAAAACAACCAGCCTGGCCTTTTATAAAACGCGCTTGGAAAGAAATCCTTCAGCCAGGGGCACCAAAGAAATGCCCACTGGTCCCGTCCCCTCTTCCACTGCCCTGGTGCAGCCCCGAGGCTCCTCCTGCTCATCCTGCATCCAAGAGCACCCAGGGATGCCTCAAGCCTCTGGTGGGGAACCCTTTGTGCTGGAAAAGGAGGGAAAACCTGGCAGGGGTGTGGGAGGAGTTTTTGGGAGGGTGCAGCTTGAGGGAGGGATCCCATCACCACACGGGGAACTGCAGTTCCTCCTGCAGATTAAAACACCCCCATTCCCTCAAAATCACAGCAGAATCCCAAAAAATCAATGGAACTGAGCTGTACGCAGGGTGTGATCATGGAGAAAAACACTGGAAGAGCTCCCTGGCTGATGCCCCAGTGCTGGACCAGCCTCTGATCCCACAGGGAGGTGGAACTGGTGGGAACGTGGATGGGAATGGGATGTCTGATAAAAACCTAAAGCTCTGGCACTTCTACTGCAGTGATTTGGGATGGATTTTTTGCTTTGTGGATAAATCCTGGTGATGTTATTCCCAGCCAGGCTCCAGGAGCTGCCCCACGTTAAAGTCATAAAACAGCAGGGGGGGTGATATATGAATTTATAGCTGCAGCATTGTTTTTATTCTGGACACAGCCACACTCCCTGGGCTCTGAGTGAGCAGGAGCTGACTCCAACCTTTCCTCAGCCTTCAGAAAAACGTGGATGAATCCATCAGGAAAGGATTAAAGCTGAATTATCCCCCTGAGATGCCCAGCTTCCCTTAACTAAGCCCATCAGGCTTTAATTAGCAATCGAGTGGCATCACTTCTTGATGTGCACAGAGGTGTTTTCTCAAAGACAGGCATTCTTTAGAATTAAAAAATAAATTATTAAATAATAAAAATAAATTATTACATCATTAAAAATAAATTAGTAAATAAAATCAATTTTAAAATAAAAATAATAAAAAAAGATTAAAAATAAATTTTAAAAGGGGCATCAGAAATTCTTACCCAATGTGGTTTGTCCTCAAGGAAATTTCCAGTTCTCGGAGCACCTGAGTCGACTCCTGGACTCGTCTCCTGAATTTCTGCAGTGGAATGAGCAGCAAAAATAGCAATTAGGCTCTGTTAAAAAATATCAACATCTCACCCAGCACAGGGGGGTTAAAGAAAACACGGAGGTAACTGAGAACTCCTCCAAATCCCCAGGAATGCAGCAACAATGGCCCAGCAGTCAACAAAAACACGTGTGTAGAAATCCCTTCTGTTCCCAGGAACGTCCTGGAGCTTCCAGGATTAAGGAAATTAAAAGCCTGGAGAGAAAGAAACATTTCTGTATAAACCCAGCTTTGGTTTAGCACCAAACTTTCTCCTGAGGATTGCAGAGCTCCTCTTCTTTAGGAAACGAGGTGACACAGAGCCAACGGGGGCACCTCGATCCCATCTGGAGGAGGACTGGAGAATCCTCTTCTCCCTGCCCTTGGAAAAGTGCTAAAACAGCTGGAGGAATGCCTCTGGAGCAGTCGTTCTGGCATATTCTCATTTTGGAAAAGGTAAATGAGAGCTCAGTGGGTGAAGAAGGATAAGTGCAGGCTTAGGCGGGATATTGGGAAGGAATTCCTGGGTGTGACGGTGGCACAGGTTGGAGGCCAGGTGGAGCCACACAGCAAAACCAGTGACACCAGCTCAATCCCAGCAAGAATCCTGCTGGGATGAGCTCTCCCATCCCTGTGGAAATCTCTCCCTGTCAGCCAGGGCTGAGGAAAGGCTGCGGGTGATCCGGAGTGACCCAAGAGCAGAGAGGAACTCAGTGCAGTTATTTTTAGGCCCTTCGGGTTTGTTGTTTGTCATGGGACCCTTGGCTAAGAAAGGCTCCAATGTGAGCCCGCAGAGCGAAGCCAAACGCGGAACCATCTCCAAAACCCTCCGGAGAAAAAACACAAAGACCTCGTTCACCGGGCTGGGAAAAAATCCACACAGGGAAATGTCAAGGTTTCCCAGGAAATGGTTTCCTGCTCCTGGCTGGAGGCCCCAGCAGTCCCAAGGCATCACCCTGCCCAAGGACACAAGCTGGGAGCACAGGCAGCCAGGGGCACCTTCCCCTGCCATGGAATCGCCGTGGCAGGATCCGTGTTTTCCACAGGGAACCAACTTCCGAGCGTTGTAGGGCAGCGCAAAGCAGGGATTGTTGGGGACAAGGCAGGGCCAGTCCATGGCAGGACCTGCTGGGCTCTGCTGCCTTTTTGGGTGGGTTTTAGGGGCTCTTGTAGGGGTCAGCATGGATGGAGCTGATCCCCGTGGATGGAGCTGATCCCTGCGGATGGAGCTGATCGCCGCGGATGGAGCTGATCCCCGTGGATGGAGCTGATCAACACAGATGGAGCTGATCCCCATGGATCGAGCTGATCACCATGAGTAGAATTTATCACCATGGATGGAGCTGATCCCCACGGATGGGGGCTGTCACCATGGATGGAATTGATCACCATGGATGGGAGCCCATCACCATGGATGGGAGCCAATCACCATGGATGGGAGCCAATCACCATGGATGGTGCACTCAGCTGCACTGAGCCTCTGCCAGGCAAATTCCCAGAGAAAAGGACTCAAAACTTGGACACCCCTTCCCAGGGATCAGCAAAGGGTCACCAGGCAGTGGTTTAGCCAAAGCCAGGCCTAGAGCCCAGCTCAGGGACAATCTGTCAGATTATTTACTGAAGCCAAGGTTACTGAAACAAGCTGTGCTCCGTGTCAGATGGTCCCCAGCTTCCCAACACCTGCTCTCCTTCCCAAGTTGGAAAACTGCAGCAAATTCTCACTTTCTCTTTGCTTCTCCCCGAGACTTTTCAGGGCATTTGCACAAAGGCAGGAAGGAACCTGGACCCCGGGACCATCCTGGAATGAGGGACAGGAAGGAGGAAACAGGATGCTCCTCACCTTCCTGGTCACTGCTGGGTCCAGATATCCCTTCAGCTTCTGGATGTAAGTGTGTGGAGGATTCTTCACTTGGAATCTTTCCTGGAAAAGAGACAGGAATAAACATCAGCCGTTTTCCTGTGTTTACTTTATGCAGAAGACATGTGCAGCACATACATATTAACCTATATTTATTTATAATGCATTTTATTCTTAAGTGGATCATCTGTGCATGCAAATTAAATGTATTTAAATGGATCTTGAGATTTATATCAACAGTATAAAAATACACCTTAAACATTCAGTGGGAATTGTTAATTTTAGGTGCACATCCATCTGAAGTTCCGGGGTTTCTGCTCAGCAGGAGCATGGAGAGGAAGGAGAAGGGTCAGGAGAGTGGATGCATGGATTGAAACCATCACCATAAAATCCAGGAGACCTTTTTAACCACTTGGAAAAATCCTTCCACTGTCCCAGGCTGCTCCAAGCCTCGTCCAGCCTGGCCTTGGACACCACCAGGGATCCAGGGGCAGCCACAGCTTCTCTGGCCACCCTGTGCCAGGGCCTCCCCACCCTCCCAGGCATGAATTCCTTCCCAAGATCCCATCCATCCCTGTCCTCTGGCAGTGGGAAGCCATTCCTCAAGGTCCCAACACCTCACGCAGGGATCACTGGATCTCCAATCCCCCCTCAGCCCCAGATCACAGATTTTGGTGACAAACACCAGCTCTGTCTTCTGAGAGCTCCCTGATTTTTCCCCGCTTTCCCAGCTGGAAGTTTATCCCACCAAAGCTGCTGGGAAACAAGAGCTGTTCCACGAGAAGTGTGCTGTGTCCAGACCTCCTCACAGCATTCCCCAAACTTCTGATCCTATTTGTATCTTGGAAGAACTTTGAGCTATTCTGCCCCTTTCCCTGGAGGGAAGATCTCATCCCAATCTCCTCCTGAAATTCTCGTTTTATAACTATTATCTGAAACCGCCCTTTACTAGATCAGGATGCGATTTTGGATTATCCCAAAGTTATTCCAGAATGAACAGGACACTGCTGCCCAGTTACCAGAACTGGCTGCACACCACAAGTTCTTCCTGTTATTATCTTGCTGCTTGCTGGAAAAAAAAGTCATCCTTCATGGCCAGCAGGAAAAAAAGGAAGGAAAAACTCTTCCCTGGGCTCCACCAGCCCTGGTGGGAGCTCTGGAAGTCACAGAGTACTCATGGCTTTCCTCTTTTACAGCTGGATTCTTTTTCCATGCACCTCCAGACAGCTCTGGAATTGGCATTTCCTTTTTTATCTAAAAACCAGCCCAGAAAACGCAAATTCCTTCACTGAGGGTTCTTCTCTGGTCAAAGCGATACCAGCAGGGTCTGTCCTGCTCCAGCACCACATCTGCCATCACAGATTCCTCTTGGCTCTCCCTCAGGAATTCTTGGAGTCAGGCTCACCTCAGTGGCTCCCATGGGGCAGACATGGATTTCCTGGAATCCCAGAGTGGTTTGGTTGGGATGCACCTCAAGGATCACCTAATTCCTCCCCCTGCCATGGGCAGGGACACCTCCCACTATCCCAGGGTGCTCCAAGCCCTGTCCGGCCTGGCCTTGGGCACTTCCGGGGATGGGGCAGGAAGATGGGTTCCTTCTGTGGTCATGTCCCAGAGGTGGGAGAATGATCCCAGAGTGGTTTGGGTTGGAAGAGACCTTAAGGATCCTCCAACTCCAACCCCTGCCATGTCTTCCTGGCAGCAGCATCCCGTCCCAACGATGCCCCACGTTCCCTCTCCCATTTATTCCCCCCTTTTTGGGAGTTCTCTCCTGCTGACAGAGCTGCGTTCAGGCCAATCCCCCAGAGAAGCTCTTTAGCTCTCATGGATTTCTCTCTCTTCCCAACTAACCAACGCTCATCTGCCAAAGTGACGGGAGCTTTTCCCAACTGCCAGTTTTAACCGCCTGGAATCTCAAAATGAAATGTTTAAAGAGACTCAAGGAGCACATTTAACAGCCTAGGATGCAGCTACTGGATGGTTTTGTTTGTTTTCTTCAAACCTGGCTGTAATTATGTATTTATGTCATAACCTCCGCAGCAACTTCATTTCCAAAGATGCTGCTCGTTCCCGTGGAGTAGAATTACTCGGGTTAAAGGATTTTCAAGACCTTATCCATGAACAGCAAACACAGGCCATACCCTTCCCTAAGGAGTGACCGAGAATCACTTGTGGTAAACATCTCCTAGGCCTTGGAACATTTTTACAGCCCCTTCAAGTGTTTCTTTTTTGCTGGTTTGGAAAGCTACAAGGGATTAGCCTTTTAAATCGCCCTTTCCTGGCTGTGATTCCTGTCTGGGTTTATCCAGCTTGGAGTGTTTTATATTAGAGGCTGATTAAGAAGCTGCAAGAGCCAGGGCTGGGGCTGTGCAGGGCCTCCGGGTCACCCTGGATGTCTGCTCACAGCCACCCTCTTCCCAAAAATCTGACTGGGAGCTCCCAGGGGATGGGAAGGCACGGTGGTGGCTGCAGACTGTGGACACTGGGATCCTCTCACAGTCCTCCTTGGGAGCATCCCAACACCCACACTTCCCAAGGTACTGCCCTGCCTTAGAAACCATAATTAAAGGGTTAAAAATTCCCGCTTTTTCCTGTCAGCTCCTCCCCTCCACTTCTGGCAATTCCCACCCACTCCCTGGCCAGCTCAGCTTCCAAACTCAGGATCTGACACCATCTGAACAAGGAGGTCAGGGATTTTTACCACACAAAAAAAAGCCTAAAATCCGGATTGGAGCGGCCAAACTTTGCTCAGCAAATCCTGAGGGGTGACATCACGGCTGGGACGTGGTGGCTGCCCTGGACTGAGCCATTCAGACAAAACAAAGTTCCTAAATCCTGGTGAGACCTTTTTTATCTCCACTACGTGACTCCTGTGAGCTCTGGCATTATCTGCGGCCTGAAAGGACACGGGCACAGAGGAGCAGTGACTCCACACTGCCTTTGTAAGCCACCTACAAAGCAAACGAATGCAATTCCCAAGGATAAAGGCCCTTTTTTACTTGGAAAATCCCTCAGGGGTGGTGTCGTAAGCCAGGATGGAACAGCACAGGGAGTGCAAGGACAGCAGCATCAGAGAGAAGAGCTGGGCCCAGCACCTCCCTCTGGGGGAATAAATGGGGAGAATTCCCTGGGATTAAATTCAGAGAGGGACTTTGGACAAGGGAAGGAGGGACAGGACACAGGGAATGGCTTCCCACTGCCAGAGGGCAGGGATGGATGGGATATTGGGAAGGAATTCCTGGCTGGGAGGGTGGGGAGGGGCTGGGCTGGAATTCCCAGAGCAGCTGTGGCTGCCCCTGGATCCCTGGCAGTGTCCAAGGCCAGGTTGGAATAACCTGGGATAGTGGAAGGTGTTCCTGCCTGCGGCAGGGCTTTATTCCAACCCAACCCATTCCATGATTCCGTAATTCAGGGGAGAAGCCTGGATGCAGGAGCACAACACCGCTCCCGTGCCTCTTTCACCCAGAATTAGCACTTTCTTTTCCGACGGATACAGGAAAAAAGGGAGGCTGGGGGGCTTTTGCTTCAGCAGCCAAGAGGAACTGCTGCACTTCTGCATTTCCTCTTCCACGTGATCCTACAAATAACTCGACACATCTCCTGATCACCCAGCTCTGGAAAACGTATTCATTCCGGAACCAGGAAATTGTGGCTCTTCCAACAGTCCCTGGCTCCCGAAAACATTCAGGGCATTTTTCTGCATTAGCCCATATGTTATTCTCATTATTCTCATTATCCTTGCTAAGCTGTTTCATTCTTGGGATTCGCAGATGCCGGGGAAGCACCCGGCGCATCTGACTCGGGATCAGAATCCCACAGGCAGTGCTGGGAGTGCATAAAACCCACGGATTGGGATCAGCGGGGAAGAATATGGACAAGGAGATGGGGAGCAGCGTCCCCTCCCTCCCAAGGCACAAACACATCGTGAACGTGGTGCAGAATTCCCCATCTCCCACAGATCTGGAGGGTGGCTCTCTCCTGCCCCAGCAGCAATCCCAATCCAGCTGCTCCCACCGGAAGGACAATGTGTCACTTCCTAAGTGTCCTAGTGGAATGGGGGGACAGCAGCTGCTCATCCCTGCTCTAATGAGGAGGTGGAATGATCCACTCCCCCAGGATTAATGTCCTGCCAGAGCAGGTCACCGTCAGCTCTGTGCTGGACCCAGCAGCTGCTCCCTCCCATCCCAAGGGTGCCAAGCCCTTCCCAATCCCAAATCACTGAGCCTGGGACTCCTCGTGCCTTTATCTCCAACCTCTCCACCCCTCCTTGGCTGATTTTCCCTGAGCCTCTGCTCCAGGGTGATCCAATCAGATGAATGAAGCCACCGGCATCCCAAAGTCCAACTTCTCCCGAGTTCAGTGAAACACAGGTTTTTCCACCCTGGATTTACCCCAGCAAGGCACATTCCCTGGAATACATTATGTTTTCTAAGCAAAGGCTCTCAAACCAGAGCTGTAAATGGCTTCTGCAGCACGTGCAAAGTGATGGAAAATCCTTGGCTGGATATTGGCAAAAACCCCTGGATCTCTGTTGTGAAAGGGTCAAAGGCACTGTATGAGTTCCCCTCAGCCCATTACTGAGGAGAAATCTGGGCTTCACTGAGGAATTTGGGACAAAAAATGGCACGGCACCCCCCCAACACCCTGCTCCTTGCTCAGGCCCTTCTCCGTCAGCCATCCAGGCATCCCTCGGGCAGGGAAAGCCCTTGGAAGCCAAGCTGAGGGGTGGCCCAGCCCCCACACCCACCAACGTCACCCCATGAGCTCCACGTTGGCCACCAGCCTCTGAAACACCAGGCACCTGCCTTCCCCTGGAGCTTCAGCAGGAGAGTTCCACGAACACCTCAGGAGGAGATTCTGGGTGCAAACCTCACAGCTTTCCTGCAGGTCTCCTCATCCCTCACTCCCACACCTCCTGCATGTCCCAAGGCGAGGCCGTGGTGACGCCCTGGCCACCATTTGCCATTAGAGGGCAATGAAGAACTTTGCAGGATGTCCCCAAGCCCTTCCCTCCACATCCGTGTCCTCTGCAGCCTCGAGGACATCGAAAGAGCCCTCCAGGATCCCATTTCCTGGATTTCCATGCCAGGAAATGGCATCCTCCTCCCTGCCTGGATCATCCCCAACACCAACCCCTCAGATGGCCACCGGGACCCCTTCCAGGGTGGACAACAGATTTCCTGGCTTTCCCGTTTTTCCTCCTTCTTGTAGCTTATCCAGAGAGGCCGGAGCAAGCTCTGGGGACAAGGCTGAGATGACTGGGAAGGTTTGTAGACAAAGGAAGAGAAAATTCCATGTGGGATGAGTCCTCCACAACCAGCCCAGCAGCCCTTACAGTGATTCAACCAATGCTCATAATCCTATTCATGGCAGATTATTGTTAATTATTATTAATTATTATTAATATTGTCATCATCACCATGAAACCAGTTCCCCACTTTTGTTAATATCATTTTTTGCAAAAGTTAGAGTTCCTTTTTGGGGATTAACTCCTAATATTCTCCAAATATTCCATAGATGAATATCCAGGATCTGATGCACAGACTATTTAGAAAATACCATTTCTGGACAGTTTTTCCTTTCAGATCTAAATTGAAAACCAGCACAGGAGAGAAACAATTCATTTCCTCATTAATTTACAAGCAAAACCAGGTGAAAATGGTGTAGCGGGTGAAACTAAGGGAGAACAGGAGTCAGAATTTGCATCCATAATAAAAACACCCTGCACAACCTCTGTTCCTAGAAGGGCTCTCAGCCCCGACATTCCAGGGCTATAAACGGATATAAATATTTCACATCCCAAATGCTGCATTTCAGTGCTTTAAGTGCCACCTGCTCACACTGCTCTGATTGAGGGGGTGGCAGCACCCACTGGGGACATCAGGGAGCTGTGACAGACCCCGGCCTGTCCTCCCTGCCCGGCGTGTCCCCCGGGATGGCTGGGCACAGGAAAGGTGGCACTTGGCCACCTCCTGCTGCTCCTGGCAGCGCTGGTTCCATCAGCCCTGCGCTGCTTCCCTGCCTTTCCAAAGGATGGGAAGGGCCTCATCCCAGGGAAGGGCCTCATCCCAGCCCGGGGGTGGACTCGGAGTTGTGCAAGGAGCTGGTAAAAGCCGCGATTACTCCAGATTGCCAAGTTCCTTCCCGTCTGCTCATCCCTCCTATCTCACCCCAGAGCTCGGGAGTGAATCAGCAGCAGCAGCTGCGAAGGGTGGGTCAGCTCCGAGGTGGGGATTTGCACATCCAGGCTGGGATCAAACGGCTCCTGCCTGTCCCGCTGCCAGCAGGGAATCCAGCATGGAGCTTCCACCTCTGCAGGACGCTCTGGGAACACCCGTGACACAAAGCATGGAATCCCAGAAGGGATTGGGTTGGGAGGGAGCTTAAAGCCCATCCAGTGCCATCCCTGCCATGGGCAGGGACACCTTCCACTGTCCCAGGCTGCTCCAAGCCCTGTCCAACCTGGCCTTGGACACTTCCAGGGATGGGGAGCCCACAGCCCCTTGCAGCAGTTCCTGCAATTTTTCAGTGTCTCACTAAATTGAATCTTTAAACAGCTCAAGCTTTACATTCTCTGCACAGGAAACTCACAGGGGAAAAAAGCAATTCTTTATTAAGCCTTACTTTACGGTACCTGTGCAATGGATTTAAACTGCCAAAGGGCAGGATTAGATGGGATATTGGGAAGGAATTGTTCCCTGAGAGGGTGGGGAGGCCCTGGGACGGAATTCCCAGAGAAGCTGTGGCTGCCCTTGGATCCCTGGAAGTGTCCAAGGCCAGGCTGGATGGGGCATGGAGCAGCCCGGAATAGTGAGAGGTGTCCCTGGGGTTGGAACTGGATGGGCTTTAAGGTCCCTCCCAACCCAAATCAGTTTGGGATTCCATGATCGTATCAGACACCCCCCCACTGTAGCAGCTGAATAGGAAATGTCCCAAAAATGTCTTTATCCCGATGTCCCTGACCTCTGAGCACGGCTGCACCTCCTGCCAAACTCTCACCCTGGTTCTGCTGAGCTTACATCCCAAGGGAACATCCCACTTTCCCAGAGCTGGATCAGTTATTTCCATTAGCCATTACTGCTGAAGGCCACAGCAGTCCTGATTTTGCTGCTGGCTCCCCAGTTCACATCCCACCTTTGGCACATTTCATTTTCCCCCATGTCATTCCTGTTCATCCATCACATCCCGTTAACTGCTGCACACCCTGCACAGCTCATGGGGAGATGCCTCAGCATCTGGCACTGCCAAATCCGAGGTTGTTCCCAGCCTCCGGAGGTGAGCAGGAGTTCCTCCTGTCCCTGGAGGTGACAGCTCCAGCCGCCAGCACGGAGTGTGACGTGGGCAGCCCAACACCTCCTGCTCTGAGATCACTTGTTCAGAACACACAGGGCAAGGCTCCGAGGTCAGGCTGAGCCTGTGCTGGGCAAAATCAGCAGCGTTCAGCAGCCAGAGGGAATCCAGGGTGGAAACATCCGAGGGGAAAGGGATATCCCTCTGTGAGGTGGGAATGTGCTGGGATCCCGGCTGGGACCAAACAGCTTCTGCCTGTCCTGCTGCCAACACAGACTCCACACGGAGCTCAGCCCTCTCTGGGACACTCTGAGAAGCATCCGTGACACAAATCGTGGAGTGACAGAATCCCAGGTGGATCGGGCTGGCAAGGCCTCTAGGAGTGGTCACCCACAACAGAGCGAAAGGCCGAGGGAATGAGTGTTGGAAGCTCCTGGGAACAGGTCCCTGCAAGGTCCTGCTCAGCCCAGGGACGCTGTGGATAGAGCAGTTGGAATGAGGCATCTCCCAAAGGCTCTCCAGAGGCTCCTTACCTGGTCACAGATGAGCTCCCACTTCTTCTCGTTGTCGTACTGCCGCAGGAGCCGGGCTTTGTCGGGAGGCAGGTTCATGGCATTCTGTGGAGAGACAGGGATATCATGAGGGATTGACCACGGCCAAATCCAGCCACAGCAAACCAAGGCAGCGTGGCTGTGGCTGCTGAATTGTTTCACATGAATTCCTGATGCCAGAGCTGCTCAGGAACGTTCCCTCTCCATGTTGGTTTTGGCCCCAAAAGCACCGGTGAATCACGAGGCACCCAAGGGCATGGCTGGGCCATGCTGGGACACACAAGGGGAGGCTGAGGGCCAGCCCTGAGCTCCAGTTTCTGAGATTTTAGGAAAAGATTCCTCTCTGGGAGGGTGGGGAGGGCCTAGCACAGGGTGCCCAGAGAAGCTGTGGCTGCCCCTGGATCCCTGGAAGTGCCCAAGGCCAGGCTGGACGGGGCTTGGAGCACCCTGGGGTAGTGGGAGGTGTCCCTGCCCATGGAATGAGATGAGCTTTATAAGGTCCCTTCCAATCCAAACTATTTTGGGATTCTGTGGTCAGCCACCTCCATCCGGTGCAGAGGACAGGGTTCCCTGAGCTGCCACAGCACAGGAGCCACTCTGTGCCCCAGACAGGTCCCATTCCCTTCCCCCAAGCACATTCCTAAGGCAAACACCCTCCACTGCGGGCTGGGGCTGCAGGACAGTCCTCTCCCAACAGGACCATGGAACGCCACCTCATTTTACTCCAACAGCTATCCAGGCTGGAAACGTCATCACCTTATCCGGATGACACAGATCCCAGAGTCAGGATTGCTGCTGCCCAGCCCCCAGAGATAACAATCCCAGCCTGTGAGTGACAGGAGTCAGAAGGAAGGGGAGAGGCAGCAATTATTTGATCCCTATCGTTCCTGGCTCCTTTGATGTGAGATCTCCTTCCAGGACAGCTCTCTGGGAAGGGCGGTACGGGCCACTCACTTCCAAGGCAGCATTCCCAAGAGCCCTGTCCTGGAATGTGCAGTGTAACTGTTGTGCTGGTGCTCCTGGAGAACCCAGGAACACCTGGAGAGAACCTGGGAACACCTGGAGGGCTCTGCAAACCCCAGGGCTGGAGAGGATCCCCATCAGCCCGGCCAAGCACAGCAAGGCCAAGTGGTGGGTGGAAAACCTGCTGAGCACCTCTTGAGCTCCAGCAGCTCCTGGGCTCCAGCTGGAATTCCCAGACTGGCCTCAGTTCATCCAGTTAACCCCTGGGGACTACAGGCCTCTGGCAGTCCAGTCCCAGTGAGGAAGAGCCGGCTGGTCCCGGTGGCACCGGACACAACAATAAACCAGAATCAATAAATCAGAGTTTCGGACTGAAACCCCATGCCAGGAGCAGCTTCCCAAGCTGTGCAATGGGCAGGCTCCAGCTTTATTCCAGCAGGCTGTCCTGGGGATCCCTGGAAGCATCGCACATCCGTACCCTGCCCAGACTTCCTCCATTTCCTTACACAAACCCTATCCCAAATACAGGGAGAGGAGGGATGTGGACAAGAGGCACATGTTGGGATCAGCCAAGCAGGACACCTCACTGGCACCTGGAAAATCAGAATTTAAGGAGGTTCCTGGCAGGATCACAGGTGCCAAGGTTGATTCAGTGCCAGGGGATGGTGTAAGTAGCTCTGACCACACTGATGGGCTCCAGGACAGCCGGGAGAGCCTTGGGAATGAGGCACAGCTGAGGATTTGCTCCTCTGCCCTCCCTCCACCCCAGCCAAGGAGCGTCCCCGCTCCCGGGGATCCCCTCCACGCCTCCCGCTCCCATGGCTGCTCTTCCCAGAGCTTGTTTTCCATCAGATAACAACAACTCCTTGTGCTCATCTCTGCTGTCATGCTGACAGCATTTACAGACTCTGATCCTATCTGTGCTCACTTCTCCCCTCAGTCTCTCACCAGGCACCTTATCAGCTCTGCTTATCACTTCATGCACTTCTTGGTATTTTTCCCCGAGGGTTCTTCCAGCACCATCTCTCACTCCTGAGCCATATTTCACAGCCCCACTGGCTCTCAGCTGGAGGAAGAGCTGCAGTGTTTACCTGCAGTGCAGCCCTTGTTGAGCTCTGATCTCCTTAGAGCTAATCAGCTTACGCACCCCGGCTGGCACCGGGACAAGGAACCCGCCTGGAAACCTCGGCAGGCCTCGGCCATGGCAGGGGTTCAGCAGGGATGAGAGCTGGAACAGGGAAAACAAGCGCCAGGCAGCAGGCCCCAGTGATCCCATTCCCAAGCGCAGCCGTCCGAGCTCGCTCTGCAGCGGGAAGAGCTTTGCTTTGCTCCTCACCACCACTTCGTGTCCCTCAACAGCTTGCTCCAGACATTCCTGCCCTCTCCCAGAGGGAAAATCCTCTCTGGACGCGGTGTGCAGCCGGGCTCAGCTTCCCGTGTGTAAGGTGAGGGTGAATTGCACCTGTTTATTTCCCAAAAAGAGACTTAAAGCGTGGCCGTGGTGTGGACAGGACCACACCTGACTGGAGGGTCACCCCACGGAAGGCACCCCACTGTCCCTCCAGTCCTTGGCCTGGTCTCTGCTGGAAGCGACTGGGAAGGAAAGAACCAGCTTGGTTACCTGCACAGCTTGGGGGAGGTTTAGATCTGTCAGAGGGTGTCCAGCGGAGGGGCACAGGGATGGGGAAGGGTCTGGAAGGCACAGATGAGCATTTGAGGTGGGGGGGGGGAGGGTTCTTCCTTATTTCCTTGGGTTTCCCTGAATCTCAGGGTTTATCCCTTTTTTTCCTTGAGTTTCCCTTGAGAGGCCATACAAGGAGCAGCTGAGGGCACTCAGTTTGCTGGAGAAGAAGAGACTGAGGGGAGACATCCCAGCCTGGAGCTTCCTCCTGAGGGACAGCTCTGAGCTCTGCTCCCTGTGACAGGGACAGGACCCAGGGAACAGCTGGAACTGGGGCAGGGCAGGCTCAGGCTGGAGATCAGGGAAGGTTCTTCCCCCAGAGGGTGCTGGGCACTGCCCAGGCTCCCCAGGGAATGGACACAGCCCCAAGGTTGCCAGAGCTCCTGGAGTGTTTGGACAGCGCTCCCAGGGATGCAGAGTGGGAATTTTGGGGTGTCTGTGCAGGGCCAGGGGCTGGATACATGATCCCTCTCACTCAGGATATTCCATGATTCTACACTGCACCTTCTCTGAAACCTGGACTAAGGATTTTCTTACTCTCAACAGTCACTCCCTGCTGGAAAACTGGTTCCTAATCCACGATATTTTTACTCACACGGGAAGCAATAGATTTTTTTTTTTTCACATCTCTGCATGGGACTACCCCAAGGGGCTCCTGAAATCCAAGTGCACTGCTCCCAAGTCCATAACTCCAGTCACAGCAGCAGGATCCGAGGCAGAGGCTACTGAACCGGCTCCATGAGCTCTGCTGCAGTCACACCCAACCAGACACATTTGTCATCTGGATTTCTTATTCCCTCTGGATCCCTGGAATGACTCACCAATGTCTACTGGCCACTTCCAGCTCTTACAACCGTGGGCTTCACACATCCCAGTGTGCTCCAGTTAATGACAGGTCCACGTCCTGTGGTTTCCCTTCCCATCTTTTCCCAATTAGAGCTTTGAAGGCTTTTGAGAGCAGAACTATTCCCTCCCTAAAACAATCCCAACTCCTGCTGTGGCCAGCAGGGATGGCCCTGCTCTCTCCTCTCCTGCCTGTGTCCCCCGTGTTACCACTCCCTTGTACAGACGGAGACCTTTTGCCAGCAGGGCAGATTTGCACCAGCTCAGGAAGAGCTGCACCTTCAACTGGATCCCCAGCTTCCATCAGGATCCCACAAAACCCATTCCAGTGAGTGGGAACTGCAGCTGAGGCAGCCTCATCTTGTGCCCCACTGCTCTGCATCCTCATTCCCATCCTCATTCCCTGGCTGCAGGGATGGTTCCAGGGATGGCTCCTACCAAACACAACCCAGATTAAAAATAACCATTCCCGGCCAAGCTGTTTTGCCCCCCTGTCCAAGCACCCGAGCCGAGGTGAGCCCCACAGCTCCGCTCCGCTCCTTCCTCCTGCAGCCCTGGGAGATCAGTCCCACCTTCCTCGTTCCCAACTTTCCACTACCTCACAGTGCTCCCAGGCCCGGGGAGGGGAACACAGCCAAGCTCTGGCACGTCATCCCGCCTGGAGAGGCCGTAGGAAACCGGAGCACTCCGCTTCCGACTCCTCAGCAACACCTCCCCGCACAAACCTGGAGTGGCTGCAGCTGGGTCCTGCACAGCCTCCTGCTGTCTGTAAGGGCTCCCGTCCAACCCCATCCTGGCTCCAAGAACACAGCACTTCTCCTTTTTTCCCCCCAAATTCCAGAGTTATTCGTCTCTGCTGCTGCGTGCCAGACAATCTAGGTAAGGTTTCCATTCCGTTTGCTCTGGGTTGGCAGGATAAAGCTGGGCCTTAAATTAATCACAGTAGCAGACGGAAAACTGGGGGGAATACAAGCAGACCTCCAAAATATTAAATTGCTTAAGAGTTAAAAATAAAACCAGAGAGCAACAAGGAAATTTATGTATTTTTAACCTATGAAATAAAGCCCAGCTCCATCCAAACTGGCGAAGCTTCCAATTCCAGGTTTTGGCATTAAAAATCTTATTTTGTGGACTGATCTGCAGGATTTGGGCACCACCACCACGGTTTGGCTTCACCCTTGGTCTGAAACATGTCCCTTGGGGTTGTCCTGCTGTCCCCTTCCATGGAAAAGGGGTACTGAGGGAGCTGCTGGTGGCCAGCATTATCCAGGGCAAGTGCTAAAACACATCCCGTGTGCCAGAGGGCGATAAAGCACCCAGCTGGAAAGGCAAGGACCAGCAGATGCCTCCAGGTGCCACCTGCAGCCCAGGTCACACCAGCACCAGCTCCAGTGCCAGTGCTGGAGTGACTGAGCTGTGCTTTTTCCAACTTATTCCTCGTTTTCCTGAGGATTAAAAGGCTCAGTGTTTTGGAAAACCAGTGTAGCAGCAACTCAAGTGACTCAAAAGCATGAGCATTGCTAATTAATAGCATCGCTAATTAATAGCATGGGGCTGCTGCTCTTATTTATCTTATCATCTTCAAGTCCAGAGCCCTTTTATGAAGGAATCCTGGCACTGATGTGCTGGGAATGAACAGAGTCCTCCTGATCCATCTGTTCCCATGAACAGCCCTGGGTGCGCCAGTATGAGCTCACGAAGCCCCGAAATGTGGGATGTCCTCACCTTTCAATGGGTGGGGATGGAAGAAGGCAGGAAAGCAGAGCCTGGCAAGGGAAGGTGGGTCTGACACCACTGCCAAGGCCAGCGCTGGAGCAAGGCACGTTAAAGGCCATCCCAGCAATGAGTTAAACTTCCCACTTCCATAAAGGCCCTGCTAACCTTGAAAGGAATAAAGGTACCCCAGGAAAACCTTCTCTGCAAGGACACACGCTGATGGGGCAGGTGAGGGTGCAGAGGATTCCCACTCCTCCTCTGTGAGACACCGCGCAGTAACGCACATTCCTGAGAATTCATTCCCGACTGGCTTTCCCCTCCTGTCCTCCCTCTGACTCGGATTATTCCCACCTTGCACTACTCCCAGAGAGATGGAAAAACGAACTTGGATCATTTTTAGCTTCACAACAGCACTGAGGGAAAAGATCAGGGCTTTAAAACACTTCAAACAAGTCTTGGTTGTCATGACTCAGACTCAGATTTACACACCCACATCAAAGCTCTGCTTCTACTCCAGGTTTCAAGGACTCCCTATCCTCACCTGGATCTTCCCAATCTGAGTCTATTCTCCAGCTCATCCCTTAAACTTCCCAATCCCTCAGGTTCAGCACAGCATTTTGCCTCCAGCTCTCCGGGGTTTATCTCACTCTCTCCACCATGATGAGCTGCAATCCTGATTTTTCCTGCATTTCAGTCAGGGCTGTTTCAAGGCAGAGCCTGAAGTATTTTTAACTTTTATTAATATCCAGTGAGTTCTTACAAAGCAGACCCAACACTGGTTCCTAAGTCAAGTCCATACCTCCCACCTCCATAACACGGAGACAGAGCAGCCCTTCCCTGGCTGGAGAGAGCCTGAGAACCAAATCCCAGTTCCTGAGTGGATCCAGGTTTCCTTCTTGGCACTGAGCTGCCCACATCCTCCCAGAGTCCAGGATCCAAAGGCAACCAAATTCCAAAAACATTAAAAAGAGAACGAAAAGCGACATAAATCAGTTCAGATCCGTTCATGTGACACTGTCACCCTTGGCTGTCGGAGACGTGATGGCTGAGGCTGGCAATGTTCCCTCACAGTCTCTAAATTTAGCTGGTGTGAAAAGGAACCAGTTTAGAACAAGGAGGGTGCCCAGGCAGGAGCAGCAAACCCAGGGCTCTGTGCTCATCCTCTGAGGCTGGAGCAGGACAACCCCAACTTCCCAACTCTCCCCCTCTGCTCCTCCAAAGGGACAGTGGCTGCTTGCTGGTGGCTTGGAAGATTCACCAGTGAGCCCTCCTGCCTCACCCCACTCACTGAATCACCTCCAGCTGAGGTTTACTGAAGGTCTGCAACATCTGGGTACAGCATTAACGTGTGCTCGTGGCACCTGGGGACATGGGTTAGAGGTGGCCTCGGCAGTGGTGAGGGAATGGTTGGATCTGATGATCCTAGAGGGCTTTTCCAACCTTAATGATTCCATAATTCTTCACCCCAAACACTTCCCAGGTGAAACACCACAGCGCAGGAGGGTGGTGGCAGCCAGGTCTCTTCAGCCTGGGGGGAAAATCCCCAGAATCCCAGGATCATCCAGTCAGGAAGAAACCGTGAAGATCATCGAGTCCATCAACCCAGCACTACCACAACCATCCCTAAACAACGTCCCCAGGTGCCTCTTGCACACTTCCACAAATGGTGATTCCACCACATCCTTGGGCAACTCATTCCAATGCCTGACCACTCTTCCAGGGAAAAAACTTTCCAACATTTAATCTGAACCTCCCCTAGTGCAACTTAAGGTCATCTCCTCTCATCCCTTCACTTAGGATGTGGCAGAAGAGCCCAACCCCACCTCACTCCACCCTCCTATCCAGGAGCTGTAGAGACCAATGAGGTCCCTCCTGTGCCTGCTCTTCTCCGGATAAAAATTCCAGAAGAAATCACAAAATTCCATAAGAAGCAGATCCTGGCCCCAAACCCTCCTCGCTTGCCATGGCTGGAGAAGGTCCCTCACCGTGCCCTAACTGTGACCCTTTTTGCAGAAGTCGTCTCTGCATAGCTCCAGGAGCCGCCTACCAAAACAACCGCGGGATTTTTGTCCAGCATTAAAATTTAATTCCAGGGCCTGGCCCATAAAACAGCCCTTAATATTCTCCTCGAATATTAAAATGCAACTTTTTGCAATTTTCTGTGCTACTTAACTCCCCAGCCCTGCTCCGGTGTGTTTATTTAGGAAAGCCAGAGGCAACTGAAGCGAGCTCCAAGTTCCCTGACTTTATGAGAAATCCAAGCTAGGCTAAAATTAAATGTACTTATTGTTTTAATCCTCCTTCTCCTCTCCTGTTTTTTTTTTTTATTAAACTGGTCTTTGATCTAAAAATACCAATGCTCTGCCTGCACCAGGCCTTTCTCCTCCTAAACATGCCCTGGAGCTGTAGGGAAGAGCAGGAGAAGCTTCCACAGCACGGAGGGGCCTGCTGAGGAGAGAGGACACAGCGTGTGGAGCTCATCCTTGGGAAATGATTGGAAAAAATCCAAGTGGAACTCTTGAATTCTGGATCCATGATTCCCCACGAGCATCTCGGTGGGCTTGAGGTTATCCAGGAACATCCACTTCATACATGGAAGGAGAAAGTTGGGATGCAGAAAACCATGGTGGGAACGTGTTCCTCAGCTGATAAGGAAGGACTAAACCATCCAGGAATCCAGTGGCAGGGAAGGGGGAATATTCCTTGGGAGGTCATCATCTTCCAGGTGTTTATAACCAGCCTGGAATCCCGATGGAGCACAGCTTGGAGACAGCCAGGGGGTCCCTGCCCCACACGGCCTCGGTGGACGATGTCCGTGTGCAAGGCTGCCACTCAGATTCCCGTGTTTTGCCACCACTGTGGTTTTCCATGACTTTTCCGAGCCCCTCTGTGTCCGTCACCCCTCCCCACGTGCCGCTCGTCACTTCGCCTCTTGGCTCACTTTGATCAGCACTTTCATTTGCATATTTATCATAAATTAGCGTTTCCCTCCCGAGCTCTCCCCAGAGGTTAATCCAGGCCTTGTACGGATGGGAGCAGCGACACGGAGCCACTGTGGGATCGCTCCCTGAGTCCTGGCTCAGTGATGGCATAGACTGGATATTAGGGACAGTTTCTTTGTGGAAAGGGTGGTCAGGTATTGGAATGGGCTGCCCAGGGCAGTGGAATCCCCATTCCTAGAGGGATTCAAAGCCGTGTGCATGTGGCGCTTGGGGACATGGGGCAGCGGTGGCCTTGGCAGTGCTGGGAAATGGTTGGATTGGAGATCCTGGAGAGCTTTTCCAACCTTCAGGATTCTCAGATTCTCTGATCCTAAATCCCTTCTCCTCACACAGCAAGTGGGGTCTCACTGGGAGAGCCACGACGCCTCCGACCCTGCCGAGAGAACTTCATCCGGGAAGCCTCTGGAAGGTTTTGGGGACCAAGGACTGGAGTGACCACAGAGCTGCCTGTTCTTCTCAAAAATCCAGATTCAGTTCAAAGGCCTCACGTTCCGGAACAGCTGAAACCTCACCGATTCACCACTGAAAAGGAATTCCATGGTAGGAACGCTTCAAAGGCCAAGCCAGGCCTGACTCACTCCAAGCCCCTCCTGTGGCTTTAGTACATCACTCACTGCTGGTAAGGCAAACCACAAAATCCAAAATTAAAGCCCTTTAGGTGAAATGTCAGAGAAAGTGACTTCCAAAGAACCAAAATGTGTATTCCAAAGGCTGTACTGAGAATTGCACAGGTGGTGGGCAGTGCCCATGATTCCATTCATGAGGTGAGAAGGGTCTATCCTCTGGGGCAGCCCGGAGTGCTGGGAGCTGCAGGGCACAAAAATGCTGGAAAATGCACAAAAAATGGGGTTCCAGCAATTTTATATCTTCTCCACTCCTGTGCTGCCTCACACACAGGTGAGGTCGGAGCATCCCTACGATTATCCCAAAGATGTCAATGGATTTTGGTTTCTCTTTGGAACTTCTCCCCAGATCCCACTAAAAAAGCAGCTCTGCTGTGAGTCAGAGGATCCCATCCCCTCATGCCATTGTTCCCTGCAAACCCTCTGGAAGTGGAGCATATGTCACCTGTGGAACTGCACTGCTGCTCATCCCTCAGCTGCCCAGGAGGAAAAGGAAAATTCTGGGCAGCAGCTCCAACCCATGGCTGCCGGAGCCCAGCTGGTGGCTGTGCACACCCCACTGCTCGACATCATACGGGATTTTGGGAAGGAATCCCTCCCTGTGAGGGTGGGGAGGCCCTGGGATGGAATTCCCAGAGAAGCTGTGGTTGCCCCTGGATCCCTGGAAGTGTCCAAGGCCAGGCTGGACGGGGCTTGGAGCAGCCTGGGACAGTGGGAGGTGTCCCTGCCCATGCAGGGGGTGAATGGGATGGGCTTTAACATTCTAGCCCAAACCAGTCTGAGACTCTGTGATTTGTATGATATTCCTGAGGATGACAGAAGGGATTTTCAGAGGGTGGGTGGAACAAAACCCCTCCGACCTCCCCTCACATGGAGGATCCCTCACTTCCCCTCCAAAGGGATGAGCTGGTCAGAGACATCGGCCAAATCAACATCATTCAGGAAAAGCTGGATAAAATCCTCATCAAACACTTAAACTTCACCTAACTGCAATTTTTAAGGCAGTTGATGACCCCAGATTATCCCACATGTACCTCTGTGACAGAAATAATGTGCATTTTCCCATCAGAAATCATGGAATTCCACACTGGTTTGGGTTGGAAGGGACCTTAAAGCCCATCCCATCCCACCCCTGCCCTGGGCAGGGACACCTTCCATTGTCTCAGGCTGCTCCAAGCCCCATCCAGCCTGGCCTTGGACACTTCCAGGGATGCCACAGTTTCTCTGGGCACCTTGTGCCCACAAACACTCCCCACATATATGGATAAAAATCCATGGAAGCCATTCCAAGTGAGCTTCTTATGCAACACCAGCTGAGATTTCAACTGCAGCGCCCACAAAAAACCCCCGCACAGCAAAATCCAGGCACCATCCCCACACAAGCAGATGGATAAAACCCCCCCAAAGCCAGAATAAAACACAGGGATGTGTTTAGAGGGACACAAATAAAATCCAAGAGCAAATCCAGCCCACAGGGTTTGGTCCCAGGACAGAGGAAGTGGGGCTGGTTGGCAGCTCCCTGATGGATGCTGCTCTAGGAACAAAATCCTGCATTTGAATATTAAGGGTTGGATAAACCAAGAAAAATAAATGAAGTCAGGGATAAAAAGCCTGGCCCAGGGCCTGGTCCCAGGTTTTCTGTCTCCAGTGAATGTCAGCACGAGCCCTCCTTGGAAAACCACGTCCCAGACAAAGTTCCTGCTCTGAAGGCAGCCAGGAACTCGCTCAGATGATGAGAGCTGGAGCCTTTGGAGCCTATTTTTAATTCTCCCTGACTTCCCTTCTCTTCCCAACATTCTCCAGCCAATCCAGGTCTCTGCCCAGCCCTCACGCTGCCCAGAGGGAGCAGGGAAATCACAAAAACTCCTTAAAAAATGCGAATTATTTACATCCCTCTTTGCTGCACTCGAGTACTTGATGGACAGTGAAAGGAATTTACTTGGAAGTTGATTACACCTAAAAACGTAAACACCAGGAAAGGCTCTCGCACACCAAGCCTCAATCCCAAGGGGATTTTTAACAGCAAGTTACAAACTTGAATTTATCCTGGAAATATTTACAGGTCTCACTCCTGCAGGCACCACTCCAGCCCGGCAGAGGAGGTGCAGGGAAGCCAAAACAAACCCAAATCCTGTGATTTTCCAGCCATAACACCAGAGCAGTAATTCCTGCAGTGTGTCCTGTGCTCCGGTGTCCCTGTCCCCAAGGCTCCCTGACATGACATCTGCCGGGGCTGGCAATAAATCCCTAAAAATGTGTCACACGCACACAGGGCCATTGCATGGATCCTTTTAAGCGACCAAAATTCAGCATTTTCAGGCACCAGCCCTGATTTTTGCCGCTTCGCCACAAATTTTACGGCACCTTTTCGAAACATTGGGGTTTTTTTTGTTGTCGCGTTCAAGGCTCCTCGGATTTGCCAAGAAGGAGGCACCAGGATTCCAGGGACACATGTGGCCCTGAGAGAACACCTCTGCCTGCCCTCCATTTGACCCTTTCCTAGAAATCCCCGTGTCCTGATTCCAAATGCATCCACCTGTCCCATCCGGTCCCTCTCCCCCTTCCTGGACACAGAGATTTTACAGACTCCAGACCCAGGGATGCATTGGCGTTCCTGGAGTGCACTTTCCTTGAGTTTCTCTGGATCTGGGGGGGGGCTTATCTCTTTTTTCTTGAAGTTTTCCTGGAGCTGGGGGAGGTTTAGCCCCCCTTTCCATAAGTTCCCCTGGATCTGGTGGGGGGGTTTATCCCTTTTTTCCATAGGTTTCCCTGGATCTGGGGGGGGTTTATCCCTTTTTTCCTGAAGTTTCCCTGGATCTGGGGGGGGTTTATCCCTTTTTAACTTGAGCTTCCCTGGATCTGGAGGAGTTTAAATCTTATTTCCTTGACTTACTCTGGATCTAAGGGGGTTTATCCCCATTTCCCTGGAGTTCCCTGGATCTGGGGGGGTTTATCTCTTTTTTCCTTGAGTTTTCCTGGAGCTGGGGGGTGGGGGGGGTTTATCCCTTTTTAACTTGAGTTTTCCTGGATTTGAGGGGGTTTATCCCCCTCCCCTTGCATTTTCCTGGATCTGAAGGGGTTTATCCTCTATTTCTTTGAGTGTCTGTGGATCTGGATGGGTGTATCCCCCTTCCCTCATACTTCCCTGGATCTTGGAGGGCCTTCTTCCCTATTTCCTTGAGTTTCCCTGCATCTCAGGGGGTTTATCCCTTTTTTCCTTGAGTTTCTCTGGAGGGGCCATCCAAGGAGCAGCTGAGGGCACTCAGTCTGGTGGAGAAGAGGAGACTGAGGGGAAACTCATCCCACTCTGGAGCTTCATCCCGAGGGATCACTTTGGTTACTCCTTAAGCACTTTTACTGCGGCCGTCCTAAAAGCAGTCCCAGAGGTAGGTGCTAGACCAATAAATGTTTGAACTCACCCATAAAACCCCTGCCTGGTTACTTTTTCCAAATAAATCTGTGGCTGTGCTGGCTGGGCTCCCATTCCCGAGGCAGTTCTGGATGCTATTTTTAATCTCTGTGAGAAGATGAATCCCAAATTTCTGGACAATGTAGGCAGGCACCTAAACTCAGGAAAAGAAAATTTCTCTCCAGCTCCTGCCATGCCAGAGCTGTCCTTACAACTGAATCCCACAGGATTTCTCACCTGATGGGAACACCTGTTTACAGTTGCCTTCATTTATCCACAAATACGTTCCTCATTTCCCCTTTTCGTGTCAGACACGCTTCACCTGCTCACCCTCCCAGACACCCACCTCGTGACCTTCCCCACACAAAACCTGTGTTTCATCAAAACTCCCTTTGATGAGTGTTTATAAACCATAAAACAACCGGAATTGTGACGGGGAGTTGCACTGCAACACCACGCGCTGGCATCTCCCGCCCGGAGCACTCTGAGGGTGCTGCCAAAATCATGGAATCACGGAATCAGTGAGGTTGGAAAAGACCTCCAGGACCACTGAGTCCAACCTGGGATGGATCCTCACCCTGACACCCAGCCCAGAGCTCTCAAGCTACAGTGCTAATGGCACAAAAACAGGAAAATTATTCCACACACCTGCTCTTCCTCAGGTTCTCTAAGGCAGAACTGTCCCTAATTCCTGACTAAATTGATTTCAGAGTCAGGATGGTTATGGAGAAGGAAGCTGGATTCAGTTACGAGTGAACATCCAAGGACTATGAGGTGCAGATCCCAGGTGGAAGGAGCTGGGCTGCCTGTCAGCACAATCAGGAACTGAACAGATTCGGGCTTAAAGACAGAACAGCCAAAAATTATTTACAAGGAGGCTTTCCTGGGAATATTTTAGTCCCCAAGTCCTTCACCTGGGGCTAGGTGCCTGTGGCTTGTGGCACCTGTGTGCCAGGCTGTCACACATGAGCCAAACTCTGGGATTTTCAAGTCTGGGTTTGGAAGTGCTGACACGAAGAGAGCTTTGTAAAAGGAGCTCTGGCTCTCCTCGGCTTCCCATGCCGGGAGCTGGGAATAGGAATTAGGTTAAAGAGCTCCTGGGCTCCCAAGTAGAGTGTGGCATAGAATGAAAACGAGCCCTGGCCGGCACATGACCGGGATGAGCAGCGGGATTAATCCCACAGCGGCAGCAGGAACAACCAGCCCCCAGCCTGGTGCTGGGGCAAGCACCGGGCCAGGCTGGAATACCTCGAATTCCACTGGGAACGGTACAAAAACAAACCAAAAAATCCTTTTATCCACTAAGTATGATCCAAGTCTGGCATGGGCAGCTCCATCCTCGAGGGGCAAATGGGATCCAGCCCTGAGCAACCTGCTGGGAACACCTCAGCCTGTCAGGGATTCCAGGAAATCTCATGGGATCTGCTGGTGATGGGAGAAGCAGCACCAACCCCACAGCATAGGACAGGCAGAGCTGAGGAAGTTTTGTGCTCCAGATCACAAACAGCTTTTACCTTTAGCTGCAGTTGGCAAAGGAAAAATCTCCTTCCCAGCAATGGTCCTTCCCTATCAGCCTCGCACTTCATTATCCTTATCTGCAAGAACTCCAGGATGTTATCAGCAGGTCCCTTCTCAGGTGGCTGATGGAGCCTTGGGGAAGGAATGCCAAAAACCCAGCCAAATTCACATGTGAGAGCTCAGCCACGCTCCCTGGATGGGGTGGACTGGGAAGCAGAGAGATCGGCTCCCTCTCCGAGCCTCGGCACAGCTCCCACTGCCAACAGCTCCTGGCCCACGGTGGAGACCATCCCTGCCCGGGGGCTGCTGGGCTCCCCTTGGATCACACCTCGGCACCTGGGCTTCCACACGAGACCAGCCCGTGACTCCTGCACCTCCGGAACCGAGTGAGGGTGTCCGGAAGCCTTGTTGGAAGCATTCCCATGAAACCCAGATTCTGAGTCCCACACAATGTGACGTGGTGTGACCCCAGAGACCTTCGGGAATTCTCTCCTCCCGGCCTCACCGGCCATTCCAGCTCTGAGGGAACGTCTCAGGGATGGCCAGCATGACCTGTGGGCTCATTTTGGGGGCACAGAGATGAAAAGAGAGCCCCACACCAAAGGAGAGCTGTGGATCTGGCTGCACCCACCTGCTGCCACCACCACGGAGCTGTGGCACCAGCATGCCACAGGACGGGGAGAGTGGTGGCACAGCCAGTGGAGCAGCTGCTCCAGCACAAATCCAGCTTTCTCTCACGGCAATGGAGCTCTTGGATGGTGTTCCAGCGGCACACAGAGCCCCTGAGGGGAGGCCCCAATCCCAGGGTGCCACCAGCACCCCTATTCCCCACTGGAGCCGATGGGTGTCGGCCAGACCCAGCCTTCCAGAAGGCTCCAACTCCTCAGCTGCCTTTGGGAATGTCTTCTCCAGGTCCACAGGCACCAGAGATTATGGGAAGGCTTTAAATTCCAGCATTACCAAGGCTGCAACCAATTGCTCCTGACGATGCCCCTTGGGAACATATGCTCGGCCTTCTGTCACCACACTCCCAGTGCCTTCAGGAGCACAGCACAGCCCCACAAACAGGATTTCACACTTCCAGGGTGGAATTCTGCCTTTGATCAGACGCTGGGTGACAGCAGCACCCCCGGGGCACCTGCACAGCTCCACAGGGAGGGACCAAATTGGAAGATTTGGGCTGGGAGTTGGCAAAACTTAGCTCCTGCACTGTGTCCAGGCAGGAGGACAGCCCTGATTCCCAGGGAATGTCACAGCCCCGAGGCTGCCAGAGCTCAGGGAATGTTTGCACAACTCTCTCAGGGATTGCTGGGGTGTCCGGGCAGGGGGTTGGACTGATGATCCTTCCAGCTCAGGACATTCCACGACCTGTGCTTTTAAGCGGAAAGGAAAATTCCTACAGCAGCCAGGCACCTCCAGTGCTCGGGGGAAAATCGGGATGGGGGGAATGTGGGACCCCCAAAGCAGGGAGAACACACCCGGCAGGAGCAGCTCCAAAGATCTCAGCCATTCCCGCGGCGCCGCGGGGGGAGCCTGGCTCTGCTCCTGGGAACTGCACACACAGAGCCATGCTGGGCACAGCACAGCTAATTAGTGTCCTTGGCTGTCACTAATGAGGGTGGGAAACGAGCGCTGGCCGTGTGATGTCTGTATTCCAGGACGGCTGACGAGAGTTCCCAGCCAGAGCGAGGGGCTGGGATGAATTCCCTCTGCAGGAAGGGACTCCCAGCTCCACGGGCAGGAGTGGGAGAGCCAAACCTCCCTCCCAGGGTGACAGCAGTGAGGAGCGCTCAGCCGTGTTGCTCTTAAATCCACACACTGCTCCCAGCAGGGAAAAATCCTGATTTGGAGACATTGTTTCCTCCGGCACGCCCAATCCAGGTGGTTTTCCTACCAAAAGAAGGTGCCCCCACTGAGCTGGCACAGGGTGAGGAAACCAAACCAAACCAAACCCCACAAACCAAACCCCACAACCCAGACCTCACAGAAAGCGCCAGTTTTCTCACACACATCTTCCCGTTTCCTTTGATTGTGAGGTCTGTGCCAGCTTTAAAATGCCAAGGGCTCACTCCTTTTCCACAATCCCATTTGTTGTCATGTTTCTCCAGCTGTATTTTAGCCTTTTAAATAATAAAAGATAAAGGCACAGCTGCAATTCCCTCTCCAGTCCAGACCAATCCAGGGAACGGCCCCACGACACCTTTATTTCAAATGTGAATTAAGCAGATGTTCCAGAAGAGCCCAGGAGGGAAAGGTGACAGCCAAGGCAGCAAAGCACAAAGCCTGGTTTCCACAGGCTTTCTTTGAACTTCCCTTGGAAATTACGTGGCATCAAAACCGACTTGGCACAAACAACAATTGTGGAATTAGGGCAGGACCTGGACACGGCCTTTTCCCAGACTTCCAGCAGCTGTCTGGGGATTCTGAGCTGATACCCTGTATTTAAACAGCGTTTATTTTCTATTTCTAAGGTACTCATCTAACCCAAGGTGGGTTTGGAGGACAAGGATTTATTCCAGAAACTCCTCACAGGATTTATTCCAGAAACTCCTCACAGTTCAAGGTGAAACAAATCCTTAAATTTGAGCAAAACGGCAGAAACTGATTCACACAACAGGTTCCAGGAGAAACCCGTGCTGCCAGCTGAGCTTGGTGGGGTGGGTGGATGTGCTGATGAGGATGTGGATGCACCAAGGAAAGGCGGCACAGGGCAGCAGCTTGATCCCCATAAAACCATGGAATCATGGAATTATTTAGGTTGAAAGAGACCTCTAAGATCGTTGAACCCAACCCAGCCCAAGCCCAGCAGTACGGCCCATCCTGCCCAGGGACGGTCGGAATTCTCTGCCTTTCCAATCTACACAGAATTCCAGGAATTCAGCCCAAAACCTCTGGCTCAAAGTCACCTGAACCCCAAGGAGCCTCAGCTGCCTCCCCAAACACATCCTCATGGATGAACACAAATCCACACAAGTGCTGCCAGCCTCCAGAGCATCCAGAGGGGAGCAAGGAGAGAGGCTGGGACTGTTCCAGCTGGGAAATGGATCACTGAAACAGGATTTGGCTCATAATTAACCCCCTGTATTAATGAGGCTCCTTGGAAGGGCAGAATCCAGCAGGAATAGCTTGGGAGTTCCTGCCTTGATGCCCAGAGCTCCCGTCTCGTCACCCACCGGGAAGGAGGAGTCACCCCTGGGCACAAGGCAGGAGCTCTGTCCCGCAGGGAAGGTTTTCCCCTCCCAGCCATCAGTCGGGAGCTTGGCTCCAGCCTCGGAACAAGATTTAGGGGCCCTGAAAGAAACCGCAGCTCTGGGGAGCAGTGGGAGCCCAGCTCTACCCCCCAGCCAGGAATTCTCTTCCATGCCATGCCAACCTGGCAGTGGGGCTGGCTTCCATGGGAAGCAGGGATATTCTGCATGGAGCAAGGACAAACTCCTGCACGTGCTGGGGGCTTAGCAGGAATCCGGGCTGATCCATAGGGCAGGGCCGTGAGTGAACGTGGCAGCAGTACTGTCCCTGCACTCCGCTTCTGGCTGTATATTCAGGATGCAATTCAGGATATAATTCAGGGACTAAGTAACCCTACCTTTTTTATTTAAGGCAGCAAAATAACTCCAATAAATCTAATAGAGCAAAATGTGGGTTTTTTCCTCCTAAGTTCCCAACTCTGCACCTCCAGAAGGTGCCGGGGAGCAGAGACTGGATACTTCAAAATCCCACTTTGTCTCTTCACCTGCATCCCAGCTTCCTTCCCAGCTCCCACTTCAGGAAGGAAAACAAGCATCCCTTCTGGACAAGCGCCAGGGGAATGCTCCTTGCTCCAGGCTAACAGACCAGGAGGTTTCACTGTGGCCAAAATGTTATTTTTATAAATATTTGCCAAGCTTAATTACAACGAAAATATTCCCAACTTTTTTTTCCCCCTCACAGAAAGCAGCAATCGAAACCTGTTGCTAAAGCTTCCCTTGGAGGAGTTGAAACCCAACCAAGCAGAGCCCTCTGAAATGCAAACCCTCCCTAAAAGAAGTTAAAAGCAAAAATGGGACGCTGGAACAGCATCTGTGTCCAAACACAGGCAGGAAAACAAGTACAGGTAAAAGGAAAAATACGGAAAGAGAACAAGGAGTGGGGAACTGCTCTGTGGGGGCTCGGGGCAGGTGGGCTGGGCAGCACCCGTGGCCAGGCAGATGGGAACAGCCTCATCCCAGATGGACACACAGCTCCAGAGGGTCACTGGGGGCAGGAATCTGTGACAAGGCAACAGCAGGGCTGGAGAGTGTCCAGGGAAGGGGCTGGGGAATTCCTGAGGGAGCTGGGAAAGGGGCTCAGCCTGGAGAAAAGGAGGATCCAGAAGGGAAAAGCTTTGCAGCAGAGCCCTCCTCAAACTTCCCTCCCTTGCTTTTCCCCTCACGTTTTCTCCCACTTCTTGATTTTCCCCTCATAGCAAGGGAGACCCTGAGGGGCTGGAGGAGTCCAGGGAAGGGAACGGAGCTGGGAAGGGGCTGGAGAATTCCTGAGGGAGCTGGGAAAGGGGCTCAGCCTGGAGAAAAGGAGCTCAGGGGGGCCCCTGTGGCTCTGCACAAGTCCCTGACAGGAGGGGGCAGCCGGGGGGGTCGGGCTCTGCTCGCAGGGAACAGGGACAGGAGGAGAGGGAACGGCCTCAGGCTGGGCCAGGGGAGGCTCAGGGTGGATACTGGGAAAATTCCCTCCTGGGAAAGGCTATCAGGTGGAGTCCCCACCCCTGGAGGGATTTCAAGCCCCCTGGATGTGGCACCTGGGGACGTGGGGCAGTGCTGGCCTGGGCAGTGCTGGGAACGGTTGGGCTCCATGGTCTCAGAGAGCTTTTGCAACCCAATGGATGCCGTGGTTCCATGACACTGGGACAAGAACAGCTCCATCCTCTGAAAACAAACACCTCGAGCAGAACTGGTTTCAAGCCCTTTGCTCATTCCAGCTAAACCTGGATGTCCTTAGGCCAGGCAGGAAGGAATGCCTGGCTGTGACAGTGCCCCAGCCAGGCTGCCAGGAAAAGGAACACAAACACTTGAAGGTGAACGTTTGGATTCCGCAGCCAGTGCTTCCCACTAACTGCGATCCTTGGAATTAAAGAGGGCAGTTCTACTGCTCAGTCACACCATTAATACCAGCTCAAATTCTCTTGGTTTAAAATGAGACCCGAAGAGAGCATTATAAAACCAGTGTGAAACCTTACGACACCACATTCATTCTAATTCCTCTAGATTCCGTAAAATGAGACAGAAATCCTGGAAGACACACAAAAGGTCACTCTGGACACCTGTGAAAGGGGAGGACAAGACCACACTGCTCTTCAATCACAAAATCATGGAATTTCAGCGTGGTTTGTGCAGGAAGAGACCTTAAAATCATCTCATTCCACCCCTTGCCATGGGCAGGGACACCTTCCACTATCCCAGGTTGCTCCAAGCCCCGTCCAAGCTGTATTTAAACCCTCTATTTTTTCACCTCCCTTCGTGCCTCTGTCTGAGAAAACACCTCCCTCACTGTGCTTCATTCATAAACCCCTCTCAAGTGCTCTGAGTATCCAGGCTATTATTCCTACCAGGAAAGAAGTGCTCAGATCACCTCAGGAAATCCATCACAAGAGACCCTGGTTCAGATCCCTCCTGAGTTTAACGGGAAAGCAGGAATTGGGCCCCGCACCCGCCCCCCAAACCCACAGCCCTGCACCCCGATGTGGTGGTGATGATGAATCAGCTCGTGCAATTGAGTTCACACCACCCTGAGAAACACAGGCCTTCGGCCAAAAGCATGTGTCAGAACAAAAACAGAACCACCCAAAATTGAACTGCACTCAAGCCCTTAAAAAAGGAGGAAGGGCAAGGAAGAAGCAGACAGGTTTGGACATCAGGGATTTGGGCTGGAAGGGACCATCTCACAAGGATACCCACAAATTAGGGAATGTGGGAGCCAGGAGAGGGATTGATGCAGTATTTGCTGGCAGGATTTCCATCAGTGAGCTGCTGTTTCCCATCCAGCAGGGGCTGAGGTGGCAGTGGGAGCTGTGTTATCCCTGATCCCTTCCATGGAAAAACACCTTTCTGCTAAAAAGGCCCCACACAATCCAGCTGCAAACCACTCCAAAAGCAGCACCAGGAGCACTTGTGTCCCTAAGGATAAAGACAAAGTGGAGCACCAGAAAAATGCTTTTACAGGGAATCACAAAAACACTGGAATTGATTTAATTCTCTAGAGTTGCCCTTGACTTCCCTTCTCCAGCACAGACCAGCAGCAGCAGCACCACTGACACCATGGTGCTGGGATCCCAAAGGAAACTTCCAGTGATCAAGGAATCCTGGAATGGGCCTGGTTGGAACTTGGAACTCATCCAGTGCCACCTCTGCCACAGGCAGGGACAACTCCCACTATTCCAGGGTGCTCCAAGCCCTGTCCAGCCTGGCCTTGGACACTTCCAGGGATGAGGAGTTCACGGAGTGAGGACAGGATCCCAAAGGGCAGGGAGTGAGGATGGGATCCCAAAGGGCACGGAGTGAGAACGAGATCCCAAAGGGCACGGAGTGAGGATGTGCCCTGGGATGACCCTGCTGGAGCAGGGAGGTTGGACCAGATCACCCCAACAAGATCCCCTCCAACCTGACCCATCCCCTGCGGGCCACCAGAAATGCTATAAAAACCCAAACCAGGAAAGCTCCAGTCTGGAGGAACCCGGGAACATGCCAGGAGAGCAGGAGCAGGCAGAGAGGAGGGATTTGAGGGCCGTGCCAAGGCTGCAGCCCCTGCCCACGTCGCTAGTGCCCCGCAGGACTGCACGGCTGAGGGAAAATCCCAGTGGAGCTCACCCAGCCTAGCAGCTCCCAGACCTGTGGCTTCGCTGAGGAGGAAGGGCCAGCTGGGATCCCAGCCCCGAGTCCAGCTGGCCCTGAGCTCCTCACGGATCCACCCAGCAGAGCTCAGGCCAGCGCAAACTGGGCGCGGCCCGCGGGGATCTCGGCGTTCCAGCGCTTCCCATCTTCCCTGACAAACACAGATCTTACGGAAAGCCAAGCGTGAGGGCAGAGGGCTCTTTTCACTGAACACGTTTTACCAATTAGGGCCTCGTGGTCTCCATCAAAACATCCAACACAACCCAGCAAAGCCATTAATAAAGTCAGCACATGGAGCGGGGTTTTATGGACACTGCATGCTCCGGGTCCCTTCCTCTCCCAGCTCCAACACTCATCAGAACCCCGGGAAGCTCCCTAAGGAGCTCTAATTAATTAGAGTCATTATCCAAGTCATGCTATTTCCTTGTTTAGATACATTTAAACTTCATTACTTCATCCCAGGATTTCTCCCATTGCAGCTTTCCACACACCAGCTCTGCCATGGCCACTTTCTGCTCCGGGAGGGATAAAAATCCCTGGGATCTCCAGCTGCCCAGGAAGGGACACAGCTGGCTGCATCCAACACCTGCAGGGCAGCAAAAGGAGGAATCCCAGGGAATTATGACTAATGCAGGGATCTCAGCACTGATCAAGGCCTGTTAGGATTTCGTTTAGCAGAAAACAGGGATCATTTCGCCTGTCATTAAACCCGAAACTCTTCCCATCCTGTGCTGTTCCATTAAACGTAATGAGCTCCATGCTCACAGCCAGGATGCTCCTTCTTCCACATCCCAGGATTTCCAGGGACCGCTGTTCAATGCTTTCCATCCCATCTTAGGGGAGATTTATTTATCAGTATTGAGCTTGCTTTTGTTCTCACTGAAGCCTGATAGATTTACAGAACTTTCAGCCTCATTATTGGTCCAAAGAGCTGAGTCAGCCCCCACCCCACCTGAAATCCAACAGATCTTAAAGACGGGAATCCACTTCAGTATATTCCTCTTCTACCTCCTCAATCCAAGCTCTTCCAGCACCTGTTTCCCAGGCGAATCTCAGTCCAAAACCCACACCAGACATGGAACGCAGCAGCAACAAACTCCAGAATCCTCATCCACGACTTCCACCTGCATCCAGCCACTCCCTGCATTTCCAGGGCTCTCTGACGCCCCCGGTTTTGCAGCCAGGCTCGGCCTCTGGAAGCAGGACAATGCCAGGAGGGTTCCCTGAGGGGGCCAGGCTCAGGATTGCATCCCGAGGATATCCCGAGGGAGCTCCGGCTGTGCCCTCAGCTATTTTACTGCACTGGTCATAAAAGGCAGGCAGTTTCCTCAGGATTCAGTAAACAGGCTCCTTCTGCCAATTATGCAAATCAGATGCAGATTTATCCCAACAGGCTCGGCCAGGCTCACCAAGGAAAAGGGAACCGCAGCATCCCGATGGTATCGGCCCCATCCTGGTGCTCCAAGAGAGGATCCCGAGCCAAACCCATGGCCTGACACGCCTGGAAGGGCTCCCCTCACTGCCCCCCACCCTTTGAAGCGGAGCCAGGGCGCCTCTTGCACCCCAAATTTCCAACCACACCCCATGCGGATCACCTTTGGTTTGACTGCCAAGATTTTGGTTGGTTTTCCTCAATCCTTCACGGAGGTGACACGGAGGGCACCCATGGGCCCACAGACCCTCCCTGCTCCGTCCACACCTATGGAATCGGGGCATCAACCAACACAGACAGGGAACAAACATTCCTCACACCAAAAACCCCACTCCTTGCCCTTCCAAGGAGCCTGATTAATGCAGGGGGTTAATTATGAGCCAAATCCTGTGGGAGGACACGCTGGATGTGGGAATGATGTGGCAGAGTCCTGAGGGGAGGTGGGACCACAGGTGAGGCCCATCACCTTCAATCCTCAATCCAGGCTTCTTCTGCTCCTCCCCGTGGCAAATAATCCCATTTTTGAAGGCTCTGACAGCAGCTGGGTGTTAAGCCCTGACTCTGTTTTTCAGTTCTCCTGCAGAACGTGGCTCTGGTTTGGAAATGCATCCTATGGATTCCCTGGCACACAGCGTGTGCTGGGATGGGCACTGGGATTCGCCTCCTACAGGAGCTGTTTTAAACCAAATTACAAAGTCTCAGCAGCAAGTTGCTAATATGACGCAGTTTAAAAACAGTGGGGTTATTTTATTATTTTAAAAAATACAATAAAATCATCTGATTTTGTTTCTCAGGGTCCAGCAGCAGGAATTCTTTGCCATGCTGGTCATTTTCCCACCCTGCACTTCAGAACATACCCTCCCCTTACATAACAACTCCCTGCTGGAATTCCCTCTGTGAACCCACATCCACACCATTATTTTGGAAAATTTGACTTGGAAGATGTTCTGGATGAGCCCTTCTGGGGATGAGCACGGCCCCTCCCAGGGTCACACCTGCAGCAGGCAGGATCTGGTGGCTCCCCCCTCTTCCTGCTCAGGGGAACTCTGCAGAACTCCCTTGAACGTGCTCCAGGGACAGGATTAGGACTCGGATCAGGACCTGGATGTCCTCACAAGAGGGCTGAGCCCAGCTTTGGAGTCGGCTGCTGACCAGCTCTGCACTTAGGAACATGAGAACACACCCTCGGGACAGGAACTTGCTTGTTTAGGGGATCACTTAGGGATTTAGGAACTGATCTTTAGATCCCAGGAAGTTTCCTTAATTGCTGATGAAGGAGTGGCCAAATTGGTGGGAAGAGTGGTGGGACTGAGAGAATAATCCACGGACACACAGCAAGAGAAGAAGATCCAACGAGATGTATCCAACAGCTGTACCAAGACTGAGTGCTTGGATAACTGATCCCATCCTCTGCTCCTTCCTCCCAACATTCCTCCCAGAATCACCGGGGAGCAGGTTAGGATTGCTCAGGAGTCCACCGTTACCATCCATCACAAACACAGACTTAATATTTCTCATCCTATTCCTAATTTCAGTAAGAATATCTCATCTCAAAGTTATCCCCCTTCCAAAAAAAAGTCCTTAAAAGGAACAACAGCCAACCCCCCCCCCCCNCAAGCACATTTTTCACCTCCTGAGAAAGCCCCAAAGTGCAAAACCCCACATAGGCACCATGAGGAGGGAGGTCACTGATTAAAACATTAGCAGGGGAAAAAAAACCCCACCAAACCCCAAACCTGCTTAAGGTTCCTCTTTAATTAGATTTGTTTACAACAGCAATAGTATCGTTCTGAAGATATTCTGGGAAGCTCCTGCCAGCAGTGATTTACCTTCCTCAGCGGGAAAGGTCAGGCAGGGTGCAGCTTTAGCACTTTCATGGACATCTGCTGATGCATCCGGAGCACAAAGGAGGAGGCAGGAAAGGCTGGAGTCAGACAAACCCGCTGAAATATGCTTTTGTCCAAACAATATTATTATTTTTTGTTGGTATCCCAAGAACAACCAAGTAAACTTGGCCGGGTGTGTTTCAGCGCTTATTAGAGTGCTGTCCAAATTCTGCTTTTTGCTTATTGCACAACAGGGCTGGGGCTGGGGGTGATGTCAAGCTTTGACACACTCTGAGAGCCCGGAGAAGCTGACGATGTGGGAGGAGGGAAGAGGTGCAGCCAGGGCAGACGCTCATTCTGAGAGCCTCCACTCAATGGGAAGCAGGAAAAATCATCCCCATCCCCGCTTGGGTCTGAAGGATTCAAATGAATTACAGCCAAACAAGGCAGGACCAACAAATGAAAGGGAATCATCACTGGGAATTGTTGGCACCTGCTGGATGCCTTTCATTCCTGGATCAAAGTTCCTCAGGAACCTGAAGCAATTAAGGTTCACAGAGCTTGTGTGAATCACGGAGACTTTTATTGGGATTTCTCCAGGCTCACCTGAGAGCAGACACACTCTGCTGCTTTTAAGGTGATTTAGTTACCCAGGATAGAGAGGTGAGAGGTTTCTGTGAACTTCCCATCCCTGGGAGTGTCCAAGGCCAGGCTGGACGGGGCTTGGAGCAACCTGGGATAGTGGAAGGTGTCCCTGCCCATGGAGTGGGATGGGCATTAAAGTCCCTTCCAACCCAAACCATTCCATGATTCCATGAGGTTCGAAAGTTCTACAGGATGCTCCCAAAAGTCTGAAGTTGATGTGGAAAACCATGAAACCCCAGGATATACCTGCACTACAGGCTCCTGCCCTGACAGCATCCAGGGAAGGTGGATTCCTCTTTCTTTCTTTACCGTGGTTTGATCCCTTCCTTAACTCCATTTACATAACTAAATACCACACCGGGCTTGTTGCATTTAAAGTTTGACAATCCTCAAGGCTCTGAAAAGACCTTTACAAGTGAATGTATCACAAATCCCAGGATCCCTGAGGTTGGATAAGCCCTCCCAGCCCATTGAGTCCAAGCTGTGCCCAGTGCCCACCTTGTCCCCAGCCCCAAGCTCTGAGTGCCACCTCCAGGTGTTCCTTGGGCACCTCCAGGGATGGGCACTCCAAACC